>CATKHM010000106.1:0-38722 GCA_949751825.1 Blepharisma undulans
TTTTGCTGAAAGACAAGAAATTAGTTTATTATAGGAAGAAAACTGACAAAAAACCATCAGCAACTATAAATTTTGATCAAGTAACAGTAAATGTTCACTTTATCAGTAGAAAAACCAAATCGGAATTATTGATTCTTCCTTTAGGATCCAAGTCAGGCTTCAAGTTGAAAGCAACGCCTCAAGACGAGCTGTTTTCTTGGGCATCTGCAATAATTCAACACATAGAAGTATCAGATGGGAATAAATATTTGTTGACTACAAAAGATCACGCATGAAGAACCATCCGTATATCCGAGCAACAATTTTTAGACAATGTCAACTCTGGCGATATTTTATTATTTCAAAGCAAGTGCGTTCCTGCTACATTACAGAGAACTTTAATCAGAAGCCACTATGATCATGTTGCGATGCTACTGAAAATTGAAGGAACGATTATGTTTGTAGAAGCTACCAGGTTGCAAGGAGTCAGTATTTTAGAATGAGAAAGATTCAAAGAAAGAAATTGACACTTACTTTACAATAAATTAGTTTTACGAAAAATTGAGCCAGAATTAAATCTGCAAGAAAATGAAGCATTGGAGAATTTCATTGCTGAAGTGCAAGGCAAGAAATTCAGGTTTACATTTACCAAGAGAAAAAAGTTTTCAAAAGGAAGAGTCCATATTCAAGAAAAATATTTTTGTAGTGAACTTGTCGCTTCAGCTTACCAAATGATTGGAATATTGCCGTGTGATATTCTTCCTTCGTATTTCTGGCCTAAGCACTTTTCAAGTGACAAAGCTCTCCCTTTAGTGCATCATTCTTTGTCACAAGAAATGATGATAGATTTTGAAATTCAATAAAATATTAAATTTAACTATGTCATTTAGTAATCGTCCATTTGAAATTAAAGGCGACTTACTGAATAAAAGGACGAAAATTTTTGAATTATTGTCAATTCCAAGTGAGCTCAGACAAGAGTCGCAAACTTATGAAATTTCAGAAATTTTGAAAGACAATTCTGTTTTGTTCAGGCATAAAGGAACGGGTCAGTTAGAAGAATTAGCAAAATATTTTGAGGTTGAAAACTTTGAGCCCGGTGATTTAATTGATATGGAAAAATATGCATTTTTTATAGTGTATAGTGGAAGAGCAGCTTTATATGAGGATCAAGCAAAAATCAAAGAATTTGTGCAGGATTATTATTTTGGGTATTGGAATGTAGAAAATAATGAAGAAATCAGATCAATTGACTATGCAGAACTTATAGTAATAAAGAAAAATTACTGAAATAGCATTATTACTTTAAGAGAAAATGATTTATTTCTAGAGAAATTTGAATTTATTAAAACTGTAGAACTTTTTGAGGAAACTCCAGAACCAATTCTAAGCCAACTTGCACAGTCTGCATATCTAAAAAAATTTCTCCCAAACTCGATAGTAATAAAACAAGAAGATTTATCCAAAGGAATTTATATTATAAAGACCGGAGGTATAAAACTACTAAGAAAAACTAAAACATTAGAGGAGTCAGAGAGTACAAGGATTGTAACTCTTGATGAGCTTGCCAAAGGTGATACATTTTGTGAAAGTTCTTTATTTAGCAACGGGCCATCTTATTATACAGCTCTCTGCATTCTTCCTTTGACTGCTTATTTTATAGATAAAGAAGATTTCAAAGTAATCGACAAATTTTATTTGTATGACTTACAGAAGAAAATAAAAGTCTATCCAAATGATGAAGAGCTTCAAAGAGATTACACAGAGAAGAAAAAATGAAATTTATATCAGAAAAAACTTATATTTGGACTCAAAAAAGAAAAATTACAAGAAAAGTAAGAGATAATTAGAGGTTTTAGCACAAATTTGCGTGGGAATGGAAAAAAGAAAAAGAAAGTAAAAAAAGATGAAATACATAATTTACCACCCTTGATTTCTCCAAGAAGATCGCTACAGTTGAATATACAAAAGTATCGACATCACTCAAGTTTTGAATAATCTTATTACAGTGATTTATTGTTATTTACATACTAAAATTAAGCTTCTGAGAAGATTCTTGAATATTTTCAAGCTCTGATAATCTTATTAGTGATGGCCGCGGAAGCATTATTTGTTGAATTATCATTTCGTTGCAATTTGCTGAATCAGGGATTTCTAATTTTTCATTAAGCATATCAATGATATAGTCAAACAATTCTTCCCGCTCTAATTTAATAGGGCTGAGCTTTATCAGTTCAACTTCGCTTAAAAGATGCAATATTGATTCTCTCAAAATTACTTCGAACCTTTGATATCTGTCGCAATTTTTCCAATTCTCAGGCAAATAAGCAGCCAAGCTTTCATATTTCATTTTTTTATGTCTATTTTGGGGTGGAATAATTACGATAAATGGGGAATTAATTAAATATGAAGTCACTCTTAGCTTCTTTAATTTTAATCTCTGTTCTTGCAGAAATTAATATTCCACTGAAGCCAATCCATGAAACTCTTGAAGAGCAATATGCTTACTATCATTTTATAAAACTTAGGAGGCTTTTGAGAGGAAATAGTCTCCCACTCACAAATTACCTTGATGCCCAATATTATGGCCCAATTTCTATTGGCACTCCTCCTCAGCCATTCCAAGTCGTTTTTGATACTGGCTCTTCAAATTTATGGGTTCCATCATCCAAGTGCATTTCAATTGCATGCAAAATTCACAATACTTATAACGCAGCTGCCTCATCAACTTACGTCAAAAATGGAACAGCCATTTCTATACAGTATGGCAAAGGAGCTGTGAGTGGATATATATCCAAAGATACAGTCACTTGGGGAGGCTATCAAATCAAAAATGTTTTATTTGGAGAAATGACTAGTCTTCCAGGGTCAACCTGGATTTCTAGTAAATCTGATGGAATTTTAGGAATGGCATGGCCTGGGCTTGCTGAAGATTTGACGCCACCTGTATTTACCTTGTTGTGGTCTCAAGGACTTGTGAACGCAAATACCTTTTCGTTTTATTTAACCAAAACTCCAGGAAAAGCAGGAAGTTTCCTTTTGCTTGGAGGACTGAATTCGACTGTCTCTAAAAATGATTGAAATTCAGTTCCTCTTAGTAATTTGAATAAAGAGCTTTGGTGACTTATCAATTTAGATGGAGTCAATGTTGCTGGAACTGCTGTCACAGGCACTAATATGCATGCCATTGTAGATACTGGCACGACTCTAATTGTTGGTGATAGCAAACTGATAAATCAAATTTTAGCCAAAATCCCAACAGTTGCCGAAGATTGTTCAAATCTTTCTAAACTTCCAGTCGTCAATTTTATTCTTGGAGGAGTTACATATGCATTGCCACCAACTGCTTATGTTTGGCAGGTTCCTAATGGAAATGCTTATGAGTGCATAATTGGCTTTGAAGGAGCTGACTTGGGTGAAGGGCTTGAAAATACAATTATTCTTGGAGACCTCTTTCTTAGCACCTATTATACCCTTTTCGACATGGGAGATCAGCAAGTATCATTTGCGACTGCACTTTAATAGATGATTATTAGATTTATTTTTTAATTATATTGTTATTTATTGCTTCATTCATAACCGCGTAAGGTGCTAAATCCTTCATAGCATTGGTGTATAGGCCTAAAAGAGTATGCTTCCAATGGCCGCATGTGTAATTAACACTTCCTAGGGCTCTGCATATCGGCTCAATTGACTCACTGACACTGGTTAAAAGTGGTTTATAAGTCAAAGATTTGGTCATTGGAGTGTCTACAAAGCCAGGTTTTACACTTAATACATCTATTTTCGATTCTTTTCCTCTCATTAGATATGTCGCTTCTGCAGCAACAATTAAAGAAAATAAGTGATCAAAACTTTTATCAGCCGAATATATTCCAGATCCAGGCATTGGAAAAGTACTTGCGATAGAGCTTAAATTAATAATAGCACTATTATTCTTGCGCAAAATCATATCTGGCAAATAAAGTCTTGTAAGAAATACAACTGGCCAAGTGTTCATTGCATTTGATCTTAACACTTCTTCCTCAGTCATAACAGCAAAATATTTTCCTCCTGAGCCAAAACCTACATTATTAACAAGAATGCTGATATCTAAACCTTGAGTTTGTGCCTTTATATCTCCAAAGAACTCTTGAGGGTTTTTTGCTGAATTAAAAAAGTCCTTTACAATAAATTTTGTGGCGATTGGGTATTTCTCTTGAAGGGATTTAGAAACTGATTGCAGTTTAACTGGATTTCTCCCAACTAGAACTATATTGAAGCCTTGTGAAGCCAAAAATTCTGCAAAACCTAAGCCTAATCCATCTGTAGAAGCGGTGATCAAAGCCCAGCTATTATGCCCATATGAGGAATAATTAGGCTTGTTTTTGAGACTTTTGATAGCTGTAAGAAGCTCAAGAGTGATTTTTAAAACTGTTCATACACCAGCTATAAAGCAAACTAATTCTATTCAATCAAGCATGGTGAAAAATTCTATTATAGAAAATCATATTTATTTAATAATTCCTTAATTTTTTCCAAAGAAAGTTGGCCATTTGAGTACTGTATTTCCCATTATTATAGACAAAAAGATTGTGTTAACTCTTGCTATCAAATAAAGAAATTGATGTTTCCAATATCCGCCAGTATAATCTACACTTCCCAATGAATTTCAACTGCAAGAAACGCATTCCTTGACACTTACAAGTAGCGGTTTTCTTGTGAATTTTTGAGTTAATGGTGTATCCACAAACCCAGGCCTTATGCTGAGGACCTCTACATTATTACTATTATTTTTGGCCAAATATTTCGCTTCTTGGGCAACAACTAAAGAAAATAGATCTCCAAAGCTTTTGCTTGAAGCATATAAAGATGATTTTACCAAGGGACTAAGACTTGTAATAGAGCTTACATTAATAATCGCACTTTTTTTCTTTCTTGAAATCATATCAGGCATATAAAGTCTAGTAAGAAAAATAATAGGCCATATATTTATTGCATTAGTATTCAAATTATCTTCTTCTTTGAGTGATGCAAACACATCAAATGCATGACCATAGCCAACGTTATTGATTAAAATACTGATGTCCAAGCCTTTGGTTTGCTCTTTCAAATCAATAAAAAATTTCTGTGCATTTTTTGCACAAAGTGAAAAATCCTTTATTATGCACTTTGTTTTTATAGGGAATTGCTCTTCCAAATATTTGGCTGCGTTTTTAGTTTTATCAAAATTTCTTCCAACTAATATTATATTAAATCCTTGGCAGGCTAAATATTCAGCAAATCCAAATCCAATACCATCAGAAGCCCCAGTTACTAGAGCCCAACTATTGATACCATATGAAGAGAAGCTTGGCCTAGCCAATAAGCCTTTGCATGCATAATAAATCTCGATGCTTATTTTAATTGCTGTCCAAAGGCCAATAGTAAAATATAATCACTCAAATAATTCAAGCATTTATTTTGCCTTTTCTTTTGAATTATAAATTAAATGGTTTAATAAATGTTTAAAAATCTATTTTTATATAATTTTTTATTTCTAAACTCTAATCGTTTTTTAATTTAATTATCATTAATACTTTCGTTTTTAGATGCTATATGAAATTTCATGTTAACAAAAATCTAACAATGCACAATTGAATTGCTAATAATATCTTTATAGCTAAATTATTCTGTAAAAGAATTCATATAGAGTGACTCCTTGCAATTCAGATAATTATAATAAATGAATCGTTCATAAGCAATTTCGGATTCCCTTTTATTAATTCAATGAGCCATTTAATGTATAACTCCAAGACTTTTGAATCAAAATTAGCAAGTCTGAAATCGTCAAGACCAAGAAGTGCATATTTCTCGTCATCTCATTCTTCAATATGCAACCATGATGCTTACCTTGATACACTGAAATCTAAGCCAGCTCTCCATTTTCCGTCATCTTCACAAGTTATTGATTTTCAATCAGATGATATTTTCAATTTTGTGGAAGCCAAAAGTCTTCACCCAAAAGAAATTGAATCTGCCTTAGTGCCCCAAGGAGAATTTCCAAGCGCTAACTCTTATTTTCATCAAGCTTATAAATTGAGATCCAAAGGAGATTTTGATAATGCTTTAACTTATTACAGACAAGCACTGAATATTGACCCAAAACATCTGCCCAGCAGAATAAATATAGGAATTTGTATGATGAAATTACATATGATAGAAGCTGCTATAGAAAATTTCAAAACTGCTGAAGAGCAATATAAGCAGGAAGGCATTTCTTATTTTAATCGAGCAATTTGCCATATGTATTTGCAAGAGTTTGATGAAGCAATTAAAGTTGTGAGTATCCCAATTAGGTTTTTAAGGGAAGAAGAAAATAAAGATTATGTTAGTTTGAAAGCTCTTGCACTATTTAGGTCTGGAAGAGTCAATGAAGCTTTAGAATTGGCGAAGAATAAAAAAGAAATAGGGAATAATGATAAGGAAGATTATGATATGGCGAAATCTGCTTATAACTCATTGTTTCCTTATAAAATCAGCAACACTTATAGTGTCAGAAGGCCAAGAACTAATAATGGAGTAAGAAAATTGTTAAGCGAGTCTAAGCCAAATGTGGGGATCAAAATCAAAGTCTCCAAACAAAGCAAGATGGCTTCAGCACGTACTGCTTCGTCATTGATTGGGAGTACAAGAATTAGTTCAGCTGTAAATACACAAAGACCTAAAAAAACACCAAGAGTGGCATCCGCATACCCAAAGTTGCTGAGAACTGCACCAAGAAAGAGTTTTTTAACAGGTGGGCCAGAAACGACAAATGAAAGCAAAGAAATACTTATTTCCCCCAAATCTGTTGTATCAGTTAATAATACAATTACTGAAGATCTCCCTACGTATGAAGAAATTGTTGCTAAAAAGAGAATGTTTGATGATCTGATAGCAGAAAGTGAAGCAGTTTTGAGTTCCATTGTCCCTGTTTATCCTAAGAAAAATGTCGTTGAAAACAAAGAAATCGGATTTTTTCAAGAAGAAATGGGTGAAAACATAGATTATAAACAAGAAATTTTAAACGATGAAGAGAAAAAAGAAAAAATCGAAAAAATTAAACAAGATTTTCAGAGAGATTTGGAAGACACCAAATCTGTATTTTTAGAAAAGTCAAATTTAATAGAAGAAATTGTTACTAATAAAATCAGCATACAAAATTTAAGATATATTGAAGAACAATTTACAAAAGAATCTGAAGAAAGAAATTACAGCGAACTAAGCAAGATTCTTGCAAAATTGCCGTTTTTCGCAAAATTTCCAGGAGGTGTTAGAGTGCAGTTACTGAAAAAGAGTTTATTTAAAATATATCACCCAGGGCATACTATTATAAGCCAAGGAGAATTTGGAGATTATATGTTTGTTATTGTAAATGGAGCTGTAGAAATACGAAAAAGATCTCCTGATTTTGGAAGTTTAGAAATTACCATAAATTCTATGTATGATGGCGAAACTTTTGGTGAATTAGCTTTACTGGCTGATCCCACAGGAATGACAGTCAAAAGAACTGCATCTTGTATAGCAAATGAAAGAACTCTGCTAATTGCCTTATCAAAAGACGACTATAAACACATTTTACTTGAACAGATGCAAAATGATATCATAGGAAAAGTTGATTTTTTCAAAACTTTACCATTTTTTTCAGGATCTGAGGGCTTAAGTTTGATACCTTTAGCTTCAAACATTGAGCCTATTATCTACAAAATAAATGAACCTATAATCCAGGCAGGCGAAGTCCCCAAAGGACTGTATATAATTTATAAAGGAAGATGCATGGTATATTGAGAAGGATTTTCCTTGAAGCCAAAAGAAAAATCATTGACATTAAACCCCAGACTGAGAAATCCGATTCCTAGGCCATTTTTCACAGGAAATTATGTTCCACCAACTGCTGACATAAAAGAAGACCCAGAACAGCTTGAAGAAAAAATCAATGAAAAATTATTTTATCGAACAATTGACTTGACAAAGCCTGAAGAAGTCGAAAAAGCTTCAAGCTTTTTAGGAACAACCAAAATAAGTGACCTTTCCAAGACAAATTCCATCTTTAAAGAAAGGATTGAGTTTTATAATCTGAAAGAAGGAGATTATTTTGGAGCCAGAGGATTATTAGAAGGGCATACTGGTGAAAATCTAAATGGGATTATTGCTGCGCCGGCCAAGTTTACAGTAGTTTCAGAGTCACAAGAAGTAAAAGTTTTTATTTTGAGAAAAAAGCACCTGGGCCTCTTAACTGAAAAAACAATGGTAAAAATTATTTAGGAGCAATTAAAAATTGTCCTCGCAAATCATTATGAAATTGATTGCCCAAAGCAATGGTCGGATGATTACTTGCGCACTGCTTTTACAGAGTGACAATCTTATAAGCTGGCACTTATACAGGATATCCACAAAGAAAGGTTCATTGAAAAGAATAAAACTCGTCTATTTATATCCAAAAAATAATAAAATTATAAATAAATGAATAAAAAGAGTTTAGACTTAGGAAATAGAATACCAAAAATCTTGGGAACAAAATCACATTTGGTAAAGCAACTTTTATCCCCAAGACAGCCTACTAAAGTGAAATTTAACATTCCTAGCCTAAAAAACATTGGAGTTTCAAGCTATATACCTAAGAACATAATGAGACAGGAAAGAAGCAATCTGCCTGTTGACGTTTTGAAAAGAATTATAAGAGTTCAAGCCTTAGCAAGAAGATATTTAGTTAGATGTAGATTTGTGAAGTATGCAATTTATTATCATTCGGTATTACTGATACAAGCAGTCTGGAGAGGCTATAGGACAAGAAAACGGTTAAGGCACATAAAGAAGAAGCCATGTCCAGATTGCAAAAAAGTGCTAAATATGATTTTGCCAGAGTTAAGATCAATTAGACTTGAAATTGACCACATCGCTGATCAGCAGCAAGAGATTTTGGCACTAAATCAAAAATATGAAAAAGCATTCAGATACTTGTTTGACCAAGTTGCCAAGTTACAAAATCTTCCACCTAATAACAAAATTATATAAATTTTGAAACTATTTAGACTTGAAATTATTAAAATGGGAGGAAGTCTTCGAAAAAAAGGTACAGGAGTTCCAATCTGCCGAACAATTCGCATTGGTCTAGTTGGGGACCCCTTAAGTGGCAAATCCTCAATTCTAACAAGATTCATATCAAACCGCTTCCGTTTTGAATATGAACCTACTACAAGAAACATAGTTGGCATCAAATCTTACATTCTGGATGAAGTTGCAATTCCTGTTACTATTGAAATATGAGAAATCCACTCTGATTTCAATCAAGCAATAGATGTAGCAATTATTGTAATAGATTCAAAACTTCCAATAAATGAAATTCAAGACTATTATATGAGGTGGTTCAAAGAAGCACAAACTTATTTCTGAAATGATATTCACGTAGCATTAACAAAATCCGAGTTCTTAGAAGATGAAGGCGAAAAATTTGTTGATAGAGTCACAGATGCCTTGGTTCTCCCTGGAGATAGGAAGCCGTTTTTAACTTCTGCTTCGTCAAATATAGGGATTTTTCAAATGTTCAAAACAATAATTAGTCAAAAAATGCGAGGACTTTAAGTAAATAATTTTTCATAAGAATGGATAACCGTAAAGAAAATTCTGATTCCGATGGAAATCGTTTAAGCAGTGAATCTGCATCAACTGACAGACTGCTATTAGAAGGCTCATTAGCTAATAAAGAGCGTAAAAAATACGTTCACTGACAAATCCGTATTGGAGACTCCCCTGAACAAAAAGTTGTAATTGAGCTTGACTACGAAACTTGTCCGAGAACCTGCGAAAATTTCTGACAAATTGCAAATTCACTTAAAGAACTCAGATACAGAGGCAGTATGTTCCATAGGGTTGTGGCAAACGGCTATGTAGAAGGTGGATTTATCAGCTCTGCTGATGGAAGCAAGATAAATTCATCGATATATGGAAGCTATTTTTCAGATGAAAATTATTCTTATCTGCATGACAAGCCAGGTGTCATAGGAATGAGCAATAGTGGAAAACACAAGAATGGGAGCGTGTTTTATATAACTTTAAGACCGATGATGCATTTAAACGGAAGATTTGTGGCTTTTGGAAGAGTTGTTGAAGGGCTCGATGTTATAAGAGCAGTTTCACAAGTGCAGTGCAAGAATCAAAGACCATTGGTGCCTTGCGTTATTATGTCAAGTGGAAATTATTTGAATTCCTTGGCAGGAGGGGAAAACAAACAGAAACTGCATAAAGACCATTTTCAAAGCAAATTGGAAGCTGCAGATTTGAATGCACTTATGAGTAGGAGAGAAGCCATTGTGAAAGAAATTGAAAGTACAAGAGAAGAATTAGAAGAACAAAGAAAATTTAGAGATGTTATTTCAAACCTAATAGCTGATATGATGGCTTATTAATAATTATTAGAGTATAGAAATTTTACACTTTTTGATGCTCATATGATAAAAATTAGCCATATAAAATTCTGACTTCTTATTTTAATTATAAAAAGTACCAGGGATATTGCAAATTATAAGTTGGCATTATATTTTTAGTATAAAGCATCTATCTTTTGATACGACTGGCTGAATCAAAAATTGGGAGTAAACAAATAATTTAATTTATAAATATCATAAAATCGATATTACAAATGCAAATATTATTTACACTTCTGTTTTTGCCAATCATAGTTGCACATCTGTCCAAAAACTTTGGAACCTTTTATCTATCAGAAGATGAATCGACTACTCTGAGCCTGAGTGACTATTTTTCTTCAAATGAAATTGATTTTTATATTACAAATACAAATTCAACAAGCAATGATATCCTATTAAGTCAAGATTCCAGCGTACAATTGATTTCATATAATGAAGATCAAAAATTCGAAGATTTTGATCTGAGTTCTTCTTCATATGAAAATTTTCCAAAAATACATGTCTATAGTGGATATTTATTGTTTTGATACAAAGAGAAGCATATTGCATTATATTTCATGAGAGGTGAAACTCTCATCCTCAAAAAGCTGTGGACTCTGGATATAGGCGATATTAACTGTAAGGGAGAAGTTACACAAGTAAGAACAATGTCTAATGGCTATACTGGCTCTTTAATAGTTCTGTTGAGATGCTATAGAAATGCTTATTGAGAAAATGAAATCTATATGATTAATTTATCATCTGAATATGAATTTGAAAAAATTATCAACTTGAACTTATGGGATGTAAAATATTTAAATAATCCACAAATTTCCTTCCAAAATCAACTTCATTATTTAGCAATTTTTGGAAGCTTTAAAAGCGAAAAAGTTATTTTATTTATATACAAATTTTTAAGTAAGCCTGAAACTGAGCTTCAATTGATACAAACTATAGAGAATTATGATGAATTTGATCAACTAAAAGAAAATAGTTTTAGCATAGCTGAAGTTCATTTTGGTACAGTTTATATGGAAATTTTAGACAAACATCTTGGCTTTATTTTCTATGATATCAATTGAATGACAAAAGGCTTCGAAATAAAATATTTTTGAAATTTAACTAGTTATAAACCATTATACACCTTTTCCACTGTCCATAACCTTGACCAAACAAGTACCTATTTAATAGGAGCTGACCAAGAAGCTTTAATTTTAGTAAGAAAAAATCATTATTTTGAAACTCGAAATTCAATAGATATTCATGATGTCATTGGATACTATTCACCTGTAAAATCATTATCTATTGATATTGAATCAGGGTTGCTATATATAAATGGAATTCATGAAAATTTTCTAGTGCACTTTAATTTAAATAGAAATGATCGAAACTATATCTTCTATTAAACTAATTAGCTCTACGACTTGTTTTCTTTTTGCAAGCATTTGACTGTGAACTTCAATTATCTCATAAATCATGCTGGACAACTCCAATGATAATTAAGCTTCTTGCCCAAGGAAGGGAAGGCATAGTTTATTTTATTTAATCGACAGAAAAAGATTTTTCCTAACTCTACCCTGTCTTGGGGGCGACTTCTGAGAGGATGACAATGCACACACTAATGGCTAATTGAGTATCTCTGAGCTCAGGAATCTTGCCAGCGAGAAGGATCTGGACACAGTGGATAGGGAAACTAGGTGGGCACTAATGTAATTTGACAATTTTTAAGAGTGAGTAGGCTGACTGCAAGCACAGAAGACTGAGGAAGGAGGAGCAACTGAAAAATCTTGAGAAATCAGACATTACAGAGGAGATTGTTAGCAAATTCCTGAAAGGAAAGGAAGCCTTAATGGAAGAAAACGCCTAAGGCACGACAGCTACGGTTATTGAATCAGTGACTGCTAAAAGCTGGTAGGTTTTCTTGCATGCTGGCAGTCAAATGATTGACGATGAAATTTGAGCTCGCAACTCTCCCATAAAGCATTGGGACAAAACTACTTAAATGCTTTTTTGTTAGGCGTTTATGAAGTTGGCCTTGGAAACGGGGATTTTGAACTGATGGTGTCGATCCTGGAGTGGAGGAGTGACGGATGCTGTCTCATTGGTGGAAGGCTCAATGTGTAGTTAGAGTAGGGTAAAAGAGCAGTTTTTCTTCTTTTAGCTACGATTAGTAAATTCAAGTAAATTTAGAAGTCAGGTAGCCAAAAGAAGTCATAAAAACAGTTTCAGCACATCTTTGGTCGAGCAAACTGAGTTGACTTAACAATAATATAGGCTTGGAGCACATAAAATAATAGTAGTCCGGATAGACAGCACAGCAAGTTAGAGATTTATCTGAATAATTAGATTTAAATAGAAATCAAGAGATAGCGCTAATTAAAAGCATAAATATCAGCAAGCTTGTTGGTAAAAGCTTTAATATATTCGGATTATGAACTTCTATGAAGTTTGCTTTATCTTATTTTTACATTCGAAGCGATTATGATGGAATTAGACTGTTTTCTTTAAATATGAATAACTGACAATTAACTATTTGAGGAAATCACTCTTTTTATGCTGAAATAACAGGCAAAACATCCAATAAAAGCAAAAAACATACCAAAAATCCACTCCACGTTATCTCAATTCCATTAGGCTCTAATGAAATTTTAAAAATACATAACTATAGGGAAATTAATGCCATTCCTGAAGAAGTTAGCTTCAAAAACAACTCTTTTAAGCAATTTATTTATCCAAATTTATATTTTTCAGGTCCAAATTTGACTTATTCGATATCTGATATTGATTTTCCAAGTGAATTCCTCGTAAAAATTTCGGATTTATCTCATAGAAGCAAGATGATTGTAGCAGATTTGCAAAAGAAATTTAAGATTATAAAAGTTATTTGAAAGACAATTGGAGCACTATCAAATGAAGGTTTACTGATAATTGATTTGACATCAAACAAACATGAGCTTTTAAAAGATTCATTAAAGATTACTAATTTTATATGAGGAAGAATGAGTTTAATTGCGATTGAAAATGATGAAAATGGAGCACAATGGAGCTTATTTTACAAGCAAGATGATTTGGATTTAACTTTTAAATTAATTGGAAGAAGCAAACTAGATATAAATTGCGAAATTTTGAAAATTGCGGATCAGGTTTCTTTTTTATTTTTATGTGCAAACTCAGAGAGCATTTATCTTTACAAATATATTAGTTCAGCAACTGAGATTTTGCTGAAAATTCTAAAGGATCAATTGATAAACTATGATATTCGCTGTATCATAGATTTGGATTTTCTTTGGAACTATTCGATGAATTCTGTAACAATTACATTTTATATTGCTGATAGATATAATGGTTTGCATGCAATTGAATGCTCTCTGTTTTTATTTTTCTGCAAAGTCATTAACACTCCCTCTTCAATGAAGATTTTGGACATAAAGCTAATTAGAACATCAGATTCCATAATTTATGTCATACTTAATGATGATACCATAAAAGTTTATGATAAAAATCTCTATTTTTTAAAATCCCTAAGTACATATCAAAAAGAAAATATTACTGCTGCTTATTCAACATCAAAATTTTTATTGATTCAAGTGGCTAATCATATTGAAGTGCTTAATGGTCATCAGTCTACACATGATTCTTTATGATATACATTTGATGTTGATGAAAATTGCTCAATTGTTTCAATGGATTATCTTTATATAACTCTTGATGTTTTACCTTATATTCCTGTACTCTGCAGTGACAATAAAATGTATTTATATGAATTTAAATGCGATAGTAAGGCTTTTAATTGTTCTAATCCTTATGAGGTAGAGATACTAGTTAAAAATGATATAATACTTAAGGAAAGTGAGTATGTTGGAAAAATAACATTGATGGCTCAAAATTCGATTTACAATACATGGACAGATATATATTTTAAATTAAACGTCCCCAGCAATGATATATGAGTAAATTCAAGCAAGATACTTAATCTGGTTGATGTTAATTATTATAGTGGAAAAAATATTAGCCTTGAAGATGTTTTCTCTGGAAATAATATTCAAATTGGTTTTATATTAAATAATAGCAACAATAATGAATTTAACTCACAAATTCTGCCGATCGAACTTTATCAAGTCTACCAAAATTCATCTTCATTTTCTCGCAATAATACTAAGTTTTTTGATCATATTTTTATACGAGAATTGAATAAATTTATTGCAACATCAAGTGAAGGTATATTAATACTGGATTATGGCCATTATTCAATAAATTTTGAATCGTTATTGGAATTTGACAATTTTTTCCCTTACAATTTATCTATTTGTAGATCACTCTCCAATCTTGGCTTAAAAGAGAATTTCCTCTCATTTACTGCAATATGCTCTTATCAAAGAGTTATTGTAGGCTTATGGAATGAAAAATCAACACCTTCAAGCTCAGTTCAGCAAGTCTTATTAATAATTGAGTATGATTTATTGTTAAAGCTAGTTTCAAGGCTAGCATATTCTTATTTGGAGCAAGAATCTTATGTGCTAAATTCAATCAGAATAAGTGAATTTAGATTTGATATATTTTTAACTCAAAATAAAGATGAAAGATTTTTTACAAATAATTTTATCTCTTGGTATAAAGGAATATGAAATCAGGAGAAACTGATCATCAATTTTGAAAAAGAAATTGATAATGCTCTTCTTGGGATCAATAGGTTTTTTGTGAAATCAATCAACATTGCCAGTTTTGAAGCAAGCAAAATCATTATATATACAATCGATGCTAGTTTTGGATTGAGGATAAGTATGATTGATGAAAATGGCCAAATTAGCCTTATTGAAAGCATTCCTCATGTTGGTGCTAATTCTTTTTCATCACTTTGTAAAAGCGAGGATAAGCTTTTCATTATTTCATCTTTTGGTTCTTTATTTAGATATTCAATTTCGAAAAATAATAGCTTGTTTTTTGATGAAGTTGTTCATTCAAATTGAAAACCTCAGATGAATATTGATACTATAGAGCCATTTTGGTGCAATTCTCAACATGTTTTTAAATTAACTATCATTGGAAATGAAGAATTTTTAGAAATATGAAAAGACATGTGAAAAAGCGCAATAAAGATAGAAGAACTTGGCCAATCCAAAATTGATTTTAATATGCAGTTAATTGATGATAGAAAAATTTCTTTTATAAGAAAGCCATCATATTTAATTGAAATTTGAAATTTAATTGATCCTTATCTTGAAATTCCTCCGATTTCCAAAGAAAATTACTCAGAAGTAAAAAGAATATGAGGGAGCAGCGAAATTGATATAGGCATCTATGCATATAATGATTTCAAAAGAACTAATCTTTCACATATAAAACTTAAATTATCTGATAAAAAAAAAATGCATTCAGAAAATTTAATATGATTATGAATGTGCCTCTTGATTTTTGCTGTACTTGTAATTTTTGGCTTAACTATAGTTTATTGCATAAAGAAAAAAATGAACAACAGAAACACTTCTATAGAAGAAGGACTTGTTTTAGAAGAATTCAAGTGGAATAAATAATCAATCATAATTTTATAATTAATATGATTAATTGAAAATTGTTATTTCTCCTTACATCTGCAAGCGCTTCAAAAGATTTTGGCACATTTTATCTAACAGAAGGAGAATGAATAGATCTTGATCTCCATGATTACTTTTCTGCTAATGATATCGCATTTTATATTTCAAACACAAATTCTTCTAGCAATGATATTTTTTTGTATCAAAATTCGAGCATTGAGTTGATTTCATATATTGAGCATGAAAAAATTGATAAATCTAAAATTTACAGTAGCATTTATGATGATAAACTTCCGGTATTTGTTTTGAATAATTATTTTATTGCAGTTTGATATAAGGGAAAAGAAATTATTGCTTATTTGCTCTCTGAAAACATGGGAAAATTTGACAAAATTTGAAGTTTAAATATTGGTAGTAGAAATTGCAAAGGAGAAATCACACAAATTGAATGGATAACTAATAAAAGCGCAATCTTTTTAATCATTTTGCTGAGATGCCAAATAAACAGCTCATTTGATATATGAAAAAATGAAATTTATACCCTTAATTTGAAGAATTACTATGAAATTCCAACTCCAATCCATTATGATTTATGAGATATAAAATATTTAAAACAAGTTAGAATTTCATCTCAATCTCATTTTCGTTATATTGCAATATATGGACAGTTTCAAAGTGGTAGACAAACAGTTTTTATTTATGAATTCTCCCTTGGGTCACAAATTCTCTTATCTTTAATTCAATCAATAGATCATTATTCTGAGTATTTTAAATTTCAAGAAAACGATCTTCATATTGCACAGATACAGTTTTTAGCTTCTCAAATGGTTTTACTTGATTCCACAAAAGGCATATTTTCATTTGAAATTAAATCACATGCACATAAATTTGAAAATAATAATTATCTTGATCTATCAAAACATGGGAAATTATATAGCTTTTCTAGGCTATTAAATAAAAGTAAAAATCATAACATTGCTATTGGAAGTGATAGAGGGATTGTAATTATAGATCCAAGATGAACAAATTTTGGTATCGTTCATTGAATAGATATTTTAAGCACAGCTGGATATAGCTTGCCTATTCAATCATTATATTTTTGAGAAAATCTAATTATTTTGAATATGAGTGACCTGAATAGCAATCTTCTGTTGATATTTCAAATAAAAGAAAAATTTAAAGCTCAATTAATAAGTGTCATTGACTTAAGTCTTTTGATTGGAAGCTGATTTAACCCTTTAGGAATGTGAAATTGCTTAGAAAATTTCTCTGGGAAAAGATTTTACATACGAGATGATTATGATGGAATTCGATTATATAATTTAGAACCAAAAGATTGAACTTTAAGAATTTGAGGAAATCAGCCATTTTACGCTGAGATTGCTGCTAAAACAACTCTTAAAAATAAAAAACATACAAAAAAATCTCTTAATGTAATTCCAATCCCTATTGAGTCCAACGAAATCTTTACAATAGCAAATCATCAAATAATAAATCCAGATATAACAATAAATTCTGTTTTTGATGGATTCTATCATATCGAGAAAATCTTGCCAAAATTATTCTTTTCTGGTCCAAATCTCACATATTCGATATCCAGCATAGAGTTTTCAAGCAATTTTTCTATTGAAGTTTTGTCAACCAATAAAATCAAAGACTCTATGATTATAAAGCTTAAAAAAACACCATATATTATAAAGCACTGCTTTGAATCAATCGGCATGCTATTTGAAGACGGATTGTTTATTTTTGATGTGCTCAGTGGAAAATCTGAATATTTGGAGAGCTCGCCAAATATAACTGATATTATATGAGGGAGAGACAATAAAATAATTATGACATTAGAATGTGCTGATAAAATGCAACAACTCTCTATATACGATAAATCACGAAAAAGTCAATTTATATTTATTGATAAAATAGAATATGAAGAGAAATGCAATTATTTTAAGCGCTATCTTGATTATTATAGTTCAATTATAATTGTTTGTGTTACAAATGAAACTATTTTTATTCATAGTATTCAAAGTAATAATAAAGTAAAGCTACTCAAAAAAATTCAATTGGATGGGTATGGAATCAATTCGATAATTAGCTTTGATGCAGCTATTTTGAAGTTCAGTTCAATTTTCTATTTTTATATTATTAATCAGTATAAAGAGCTAATATCAATTGAGTGTGATGGTATTGAACAATGAATATGCAAATCTCATCAAAATCCTTATTCAAATAGTATACCAAGGATACAAAAAATCTTAGCATCAGTTGACTTGGTATATTGTATTTGTTTAGATGAAAAAATTAGAGTTTTGGATTTAACTTTGAAACATTTAAAAATTCTTAGTCCTCAGGTAAAAGGCGATATTTTGAATTTATATACAAATTTAAATAATTTGATTATTCAAATTGATCATCATATAATAGTGTTGGATGGATCGATATCATCACATGATGCTTTACTGTATTCCTTTGATATTGAGAAAGAATGCCAGCTTATTCTTAGTGATAATTTTAATCATTTTTGCAGTTCATTTATTTTTTTTGCCACAATTTGTGAAAAGGAGAGAATAAATGTTTATGAATTTCAAACTGATTATGTTTCATTGGATTATGATGATCTTCCATTCACTTTTAATATCGAAATTCACTTAAAGAATGACACAATGATTGCGGAAAATGAAATTTCAGGAAAAGTTAGTTTGGTTGCGAAAAATTCATATGATATATCATTGATTGATCTCAATTATAAAATACATTTGGTTGATGATGACATTCGTGTTAAATATGAAAATATTCCTAACTTTTAATCTTCATTAGCGAGAAGCACATAGGAAAATTTATGCTCTGCAAAGCAAGCCTTCTATAACAGCAAATGCCTTTAATAAAAAAATAAGACATATCATAATTTCATGCATAATTAATATAAAATATGAATTATCTAGCTAATCTGCCAAATTCGAATTGTTATACTCTAAAACAAAAGTTTAATTAAGTTTAATTTTACTTTTCACATATATACAACATAAATTTAAATTTCTTTTGATGTTTTATCAATAAAATTTTCAGAAAAAAAATTTAATCCTCCTTGAACGTGGAAAATTTTTGTTTGATAGTCGAAAGTTATGCAAAGAAATTGGTATAGAGCTTAATAAAGTACAATATATTAGCCTAAAGGATATATTTAATGGAAACAATATAAGAATTTCTACTAAATTAATTGGTATTGATGATAAGCAAGAATGGCAGGATATCTTTTCAGTTAAACTCCAACAAATTTACTTGAAATCTTTAGAGTTTTCATATAGCAGTACCCAATTTTATGATTATGCCTGAATAGAAAACGGGTTGGCTAGGTCACCATGCTATTTGTGTTGCTTGAATAGAAGAAATGAAAAAATTTATTATAGTAACAGACAAAGAATTCATTATTTTAGATTCTGAAGAAAATTTCATAATTGACAAAATAATACCAATAGACAGCATATTAGATGGCAATCTTGCTTACTGTACTTCAATATCTATAATCAGCACAAAAAATTCTTTTGCTTTAATTGCAGCGATCTGCATACGTTGAATTCAAATGGAATTCTATTGAAATGAACAAGAGTGAACAAATCGTCCACTAGAATCAAAGGCATTAGTTATATTTGAATATGACACTAAAGAAAAAATAATATCAAGAGGGATTTGTATAAATATTGAATATGCAAACTACATATTAAAATCTATTAGAATGAGTGAATTTAGATATGATGTATTTTTAGTAAAAAAAAGTTCAGAGTTTGCTTTGCTCAATAATGGTATACAATGATATACAGGAATTTGAAACCAAGAAATTTTGAGCTTAGATTTTGAAAAAGATATTAATTACTCTCTTCTTGGAATGAATCAATTTTTCGTAAGCTCATTGGATATTGCAATATTTGATATCAACCAAATTGTGTTGTATATAGTTGATATTGAATTTGGCATAAGAATCATATTTATAGATGAAAATAATCAAATTACCTTAAAAGAAAGCATCCCTAATTCTGATTCAAGTGTTTTTTCTTCACTTTGTTTAAGTCAAGATTATTTATTTGCTACAAATTTTGATGGCTATTTATTCAGATATTATATAGCATCAAATAGCAGCTTAATATTTGATAAAGCTGCCTATAAACATCAAACTCCCAGCTATGATGAAAATTTTCCACATGCGGTATCATGCACAAAAAAGAATAAAAGATATGTTTTTAGTATTTATATGGCAAGCACCAGCATTTTTCTAAGAATTTGAAATGACATGAAATCGACTGATATAAAAATTAATATTTCATTCGAATATTCTAAAGCCTTTAAGATGATAGCGCTCAATGATAACAAAATTTCACTTTTGCGAAATAATCTTTTTTCTTTTGAAATTTGAACGTTGATTGATCCATATCTTGAAATCAGTGCAATTTCAAAAGAAAATTACTCTAAATTGAAAAGAATATGAGGAGAAGATGACATTAAGCTTGAAATATATGCTTATAATAAAATAAAAACGACTGAATCTGCAGTGATCAACATAAGATGGATAGATAAAACAACTTCACATCAATATTGAAGCATATGATCAATTATTTGTTTTGTAGCAGTGATTGTTTTAATAGGTTTTATTCTTTCAGCTTATTGTTATTATAAGAAAAAGAAGACAAATATGCAAAATGAATTTAACGAAGAAGGATTCATATTAGAAGAAATTAAGCATAGAAAATAAGTTACACATATAAAATTAAAATATTATAATAGAAATTTATTAATTTTAACAAGCAAAATAGCAATTGGAGAAACTTTTGAGTTTAAAAATTTTGATGCAAGTCAAACTTTAAGTTGCTAAGCATATTATAATTTAAAATATCAGAATTGTCTCGATATTGATTAAGATGAATTTAAACTCGTTATATTCTTAATTTCATTTATTTAAAATTTGGAAATTGAAATTTTATTAAATTAATAACTATGCTCATTATTGAATAAGTCTAATAGTCAAAGTTGATACAAAACATACAAACTTAAATAATGTTTTATAAGATTATTGAATATTTTACGAAGTAGAAGTTCGCTTTAATAATTTTTAAATCTATATACTCTAGAATAACGATATAGTAGAAAATAATAATTTAATAAGCTTATCAACAATGAATGATTTAGGACAAAATTTTTCAACAAACTATGATGAACAAAAGCAAAAGAGTGAAGATAGCATTTCTTTAATTAAAAAAGCAAAAAGTTTAAAAATAGCTTATGAGGAGTTAAATTTACCCAGAGACTATCCAGAATGCAAAGAATATAAATACTTTGTACATCGGTGAAATTCTAAAAGGCAGATAAGAATAAATCTCTATGATCTCACCAAAACAGAATACGAGCTTCCTATAAATCATGGAAACTGGCCTTATGTCTCCATGCATGAAATTCCAAATAAAGGAACTTTCTGCTTTGAAAACCGAAAAGGTGGCAGTGCATTTTTAATTCATTATGATAATTCAATTGAAAATCTCCCCAACAGACATAATCTGTCCGAAGGCAGCAGTGCAGTTTACCATGAAAATTTTATTTACTTATTTGGTGGCATTAATAAAAGCAACATTGCTTTGATTTCTGAGCGATATAATTTCATTAAAAACAGATGGGAACTTATAACCTCTCCTTCAGTTCATCCATTTAATATAACTGGATTTGGGCTTAATCAGAAGATTATTTTTCATCAACAGAATAATAGCTTATTAGAATTTTATGATATAAGAGCTGACATATATAATAACTTACAATTGCCGCTAGCATATGAAGGGTATACAGATTTATTTATGATTTCTTCATCTGCATTTATATTTGAGAGTGGGTTTAATTTGTTAGAAATAAATATTGAGGATTTATTCGATGGGAGATGGGTAATTTTAGGTAATTTCAGTCCATGCAAGTGCCTGATAAGCAATCCTGTTTTTGCTGATAATTCACTTTACTTTTTATTTTTATCACCAACTCTCTGTCTCTATAAGTTTGATTTTTCAACACAATGCACAATTAAAATAAAAGATTATCATAATTAAAATGATTAAAAATTGGTACTGCACAAACCTCTTGAATTTGATTTTCTTCATAAATAATGATTCTTGAGAAGATTGCTTCGATTAGGATATTTATGTTTGAACATTTTTTGAGTTTAATTATTAACACTCTTACAAGATTAAACCAGTTTTTGCAAGTTTGCATTCTAATTACAATTGAAAGAAAAACTTATTAAATATTAAATACAAATAAAATATGAAGTTTAATATTCATGCTTTTAATAAGCCATAATAGCTTTATACTTTAATCAGCCAAGTATCAGGCAGTTTTATTCATGAAGAAAGAAATAAGAGACTAATATCATTTCTGAATCAATTATGGTTTTTCATTTTATGCAACTTTATATTTATAAGTTAATTTATTTGTTGATCTTCTCTATATATAATAGCTCATTTGAATATTCTCTTAAAGAACAATTGATTATAGTCGAAAAAGTATAAAAAAAATAATATAAGTAAATAAAATAAAAGATCTATTAATCTAACGAGTGATCAAATTGCACTATTAATTTTATTACTATTGAAAATATTTATTTGCATAATTAAATTATAAATTAATAAATAGTTATGTTGTTCCAAATTATGCTGTTTATTTGCATTTTTTCAGAAAAAGTTTTAAAGGACTTTGAAACAATGTATTTGACAGTGAATGAATCAAAGACACTAAAGCTTCATGACTATTATTCCTACAACGAAATAGATTTCTACGTATCAAATACAAACATGACTGGAAATGATATAAAATTGAAGCACAATTTATCTCTGAATATGATTTCACATATTCCAGCCAAATCTACAGAAAACCCTCAATATAACCCTAAAAGAAGCAAAACATTTCCTTTCATTAAAACAAACGAAGGTATCTTTTTTGTTCGGCATATGAATAATACAATTTTTGGATATTTTTTGGACAAAAATAAAGAAAAATTAGAAGAGCTTTGAAAAATCCAACTAAACAAGAATACAATTTTTCAAGTAGTAATAATTGGTCAAACTTCTATTCGTTATTTAGTTTTGGCAACAAAAGCTATTCTGCAAGAAAATGAAATTTATGCTATAAACATACAAGATTTTAGAAAACCTGAAATTCCTTTTAAATTAAATCTTTGAGATGTCAAATACTTGGATGATTTAAAAATATCAGCTGATAATTACACAAAACTTCATCTGGCTATTTTTGGACGATTTAAAAGCGGCAAGCAGATTGTATTTTTATATAAAATTGATTCATTGAACTCTGTTTATTTGGTTCATTCATTTGATCATTATATAGGTTCAGGAGAGTATGAAAAGGCTGATCTGAATATTGTTGAAATTATTATATCAGTTTCTTACCTGCTAATATTAGATTCAAAATTAGGATTATTTGTGTTTAATTTTTATTTAGATCATTTTGATTTGCAATATAAAAATTTTATTGATTTAAAAAGATATGGAACTTCTCATGGTATGCATCAGACTGAACATACTCAATATTCTCCACCATTAGCTGTTTCAACAGACACTGGAGTTGTCTTCATTTCTCCAAAAATTTCTTCTTCAGAAATTTATTGAATCAATACATATGATGCATTTGGATTTTTAGCACCAATTAATTACGCTATAATTGATGGTCATTGAGTGTTTTCACAAGCTGAAATAAACAATTCCTCGTATTTAATGACTTATCAATCTTCTGAAATCTTGAACAGGAATTCATACCAAAATATTGCTAATTTTGATCTAAAAGCTATTATTGGAGATAATTTTGACCCATATGGTGAATGAATGATTGCTATTTTCCAAAGTAACAAATTTTATATAAGAAATGATTATGATGGTGTTAAGCTCTTTTTATTTGAAGCTGAGGATTGAAATATGGAGATCTGAGGAAATCATTCATTTTATGTCGAAATTGTTGGAAAATCTAATCATAGCGCCAAAAAGAGTGTTAAAAAATCGCTTAATGTTATATCGCTTCCAGCAGGCTCATTTGATATTTTAAAGAAGCCCAAAAGTTTAATAGAAGCGCCAATTAAAATATATTTGAATGATGAATTTTATAGAAAAATTAAGCTTAATACTATATTTTCTGGACCTAATCTCACTTATTCTCTAGAAAATATTGACTTTCCAGAGAATATTGCTTTAAATCTGTCTGTTACGCACAATCAATGATCAAGAGAAGATATTATAATTCCATGGAGAGCAGAAAAAATTCGATTAGATTCAACAATAATGGCTTACAGAATTAAAAATGAAATTTTTGTTTGTAAACTGAACAGCATGAATGAAATTGCGGTTTTATCAAATTCTTCAAATATAGATGAATTTTTTATATCAGATGGCAATTCTAATATAATTGCTGTATTTGGAACTGAAAATTCATCTTATATGGTCTCGCTGCATCAATTTTCAATAGAATATAATGAAATATATTACTTTAATAAAGTTCATTTGAAAGTAAATTGCATTTTTACTGATTATTTGAAATATGATATCCCTTATGTTTTATGCGCAGATTATAAAACAGTATGTTTTTACAGGATTGGAGATGAATGACATGATGAAGTAATTATAAATAAAGATCTCTTAAATCTTTCAGAAGATCTTTATATTATTTACTTAGAATGGCAAATATATGATTATACATTTCCTTTCAAAGTGTATATATATATAATTTGCAATTATGGGGCAATTATTATTGAATTTGAAATATCTGACTATAAAATAAGTTATAAGATTATTAATGATTTTCCAAAGAATATTATTGCAATGGCGACATCACTTAGCTATTATGTTGTTATAGCTTTTTCTGATAGCACAATAGGGATTTATGATCGAAATCTTCAACATGTTAAAACATTAGGGCCTCATTTTGATGGAAATGTGAAGTATATCTATTCATCAGAAAATTTATTATTTTTACAAATTGATAATAGAATTGCCATATATGATTGATATGAAGCTGTTCATGACTCCTTAAAATACATTTTTATAATTAAAGATTCATGCAAATTGCTATATACTGGATCAAAGAAACTTAGAGATCTACATATCCCACTTATTTGCCAATTTTCTGATACAACTGTTATGGAATTATACTTATTTGAATGCGAAATATATGAAATGCACTATGATTGCTCTTCCAATGCTATTATAAGTTTAAAAATTCTTCAAAATTTGTATATTAAAAATAAAGAGCAGCAAGGATCACTTTCAATATTAGCCAAAAATCAATATAATCATTTAAAATTCGAACTGCGATTTATTTTTTACACAAATTATGATCCAATATGAATAGATAATAGAAAAATTCAAAACAAATTGTATGTTCCATATAATAAAAGAGAAATAATTGATTTGAGTCAAGTTTTTTATGGAATTAATGCTCAAGCATCAATGTTTATTAACCAGATAGCCTATGACAACAATGTAGATAATAATTTTCCAGCACATTTTAGACAAAACTTTTATGAAATATTTTCAACACAATTGCCAGCTTGCAATGCTAATTCATATCAAATTTTTGTTGCAAATAAGTTGATTGTCACTTCAATGAATGATTTTATTATTTTTGATACTAGTAATGGCACTCCAAAAATGGATACAACGTTAAGCTTTCTGAGTTTTTTCAACTCAACAATGGTAAGCTGCAAAGATTTAGATGCAATTGATATGAATACAAATATTATTATAATATTCAGTATTTGCACTTATGGATCAAATACAGCACGATTATGAAACGAAAAATGAAGAGTGATACCTTATATTGAGATAAATAGCTTACTGGTAATTGAATATGATACTATTGGAAAGATTTTCTTAGCAAATACTAAAATTATGGGCTCATTTCAAAACTCTATAAAATTAAAAACTGTTAAATTAAATGACCATCGATTTGAAATATTTTTATATGAAAAATTCAACGATTTTCAAACTATTCTAAATAATTACATTCTAAGATACAAAGGTACTCTTAATAAAGCAGGTATATCTGTTGAAAAATCAGAAAGAATAGATTTTTTTTCTCTTGAAATCAGTGAATTTTCTATCCAATCTATAGACATTGTCCTTTCAAAATTTGGACAAATTTGTTTATATGTGATTGATTGTTCTTATGGGCTGAGGATTATACAAGTTCACGATACATTCTCAGCTAAAATTGTTGGGGGATTAAAGCATCCTGATTCAGGTAAATTTGGCTCTCTCTTTCACAGTCAAAATAGTTTATATATTATAACTCATGGATCAGCATTATACGAATATTCTATCAATGAGGCCTTAGATCCAAAGCTTATAAAATCTTTTTATTGAAATCCAGAATGGCCATTTACATCTATGTGGAACAGCAAGCTTTTATCTTTTCAAGAAGAGGCAAAATATATTATTTTTGCAACAATAAATAATGGTCGTAATCATGCATTTTTGCGTGTGTGAAGTAATGAGGAATATTTTGAGACTGTATTAAAGACTCATTTTAAAAATACCAACTTTGAAGGAGTATTTTTAAAAAATAATGTAATTGCATATGTGGACACAATAGAATCGAAATTAGTGATATACTCATTAAATAACAGATTTATTGAAGTTCCTGCAATGAGTAAAAAGAGATATGAAGAAATTGTGGAAAAATGAGGAACTGATGAATTTAAAATCCAGCTGCATTTGGAAAATTCAAATGAAAAAGTAAGCTCAGAAGTAATAACATTAAAAAGAAGAAAAAACAACCCAGAATTTTTAGCTCCTTTATGGATATGACTTTTAATTAGCATTGCAATAGTGCTTCTTATAATTCTATCAATTTATGCTATTATCAAACTTAAAAGAAGAAATTTGCGAAATAATATCAGCATCAAAGATGAGGGCTTGATGATGGAAGAAATCATAAAATCCAAACAAAATTATAGCATATAGCTTTAAATTTGCTAATAGGATTATAATTATTTATCTTCAATTATAAATCCTGTCAAATAATTAAATTTTCTCTCATTTTAGAGCTTGAGTTATTAATAAAATATGTGAAGAATGTTGCTTCTTCAACTTTTATCAGGAGAAATAATCACTTTACACAAAGAATTTGGAACCTGATACTTAACAGAGCAAGAATCTATCACCTTGAACCTCCACGATTATTTTCCATCAGATAAAGTTGATTTTTATATATCTAACACAAATGCAACTGGAAATGAAATTATTTTAAATCATAATTTCAAATGCCAATGGATCTCTTACACCTCACATGATATATTTGAAGAATGTGAAGAAAAAGACTCTTTTGTTGATCAGAAATTTCCAATGATTGAGTTTTGGGATAGATATTTGATATTGTGATATAAAGGCAATAAAATAAGTTTTTATTTGTTTTGAAAAGACACAAAAAATCTTGAAAAAACTCAAGAATTGCAATTAGGAGATCTGAGTGGATTCACAGAAATACTTCAAATTGAAATTTATTCATCGTTCATCGATAATTATGCATTTATATTTGCAAAATCTCAAAAAATTGTTGATAATTATGAAATATGAGAAAATTCAATTTATTTAGCAGAATTATCAGCTTCTAGTCAAGAAATAAATATAATAGAGCTTGATCTTTGAGATATAAAATATTTAAAGAACCCTAGATTGTCATCATCAGACTCGTCTTTATATTTTGGAATAATTGGTGAATTTCTCAACAAAAACAAAATCCTTTTCATATATAAACTAAATCCGAACTTAATTACCAAAGCTCTTTTAATACAAACAATTGATCATTTCATTGAGTTTGATGATTTCACTAATTCATCTTTCAATGTTTCTCAAATCTATTTTCATGGGTCTCATTTGCTGCTTTTGGCTGATGGTTTTGGGATATTAGAATACCGAATCAATGCAGAAACAAATAAATACGAAAGCCATGATTATGCAAATTTAAAAAATATTGAAAAATCACATTAGCTTAATGTTTTTTATAAGCCATCATATGGATATCAAATTTTTGTTGCTACTGACAATGAAATTGCAATAATAGGCTTTAAGGGTAACCTCAGAGAAATATTTAACTGATTTGAAATAAATATTATATTTGAGCAGCACTGCATGATAAAATCGTTGAAAAGCCTATACAATTTTATTTTTGTGAAAGCCAGTGGTGAAAAAGCTGATTATTTCCTTGTGTATGATCTTCAAGATAATAATGTTTATCAAAATGTTGGAAATATAAATTTGAGTATTTTGAAAGGCTATAAATGTTCTAGTATGTGAAACGTTTTATTTGTTAATAATGAAGTATTTTATTTGCAAGATCTTTATGATAGTATCGGAGTTTATTCTTTATCTATACATGATTGGTCTTTGACCATTTCAGGGGATAAATCAATATATGCTGAAATTACAGCGAAAAGTGCGAATAAAAATCACAGAAATATAAAAAAAGCAATTAATGTTATATCTTTACCTTTGGGGTACAATGAAATTATGGCATCAAGCAATAATAAAATTATAGACGAGTTAGTTTGCATTTTTTCAAAAAATCAAAAAGAATTTTTGATATACCCTGATTACTATTTTTCTGGGCCAAATATTACTTATTCTATCGCAAATATAAATATTCCCGAGCCAATTTCATTCGAAATTCATCAATTTGAAGAATTTCATCTAGATTCCTGCATAGATTTGCTAAAAAATGTAACTCAAGCTCAAATTGCAGGTTCTTCAATTGTATATGTGTCAAATAATGAAATTGTATACCAAGATATAAATTATAACATATATAAAAAATTCCAAACATTTTTTGAAGTTCTTGATTTTGTGTATGCAGATTCTCTTATAGTTGCATTAGAAGAAGATCAAAATGGAAATAAATTTCTCTCATACTATGGGACAACTAAAAACTTTAGATATACTATAAAAATTGCTGAAAATTGCATAAACTTAAAGTACCATTTCTATGGTTTTGAATTCTTTGCTTGTTCAACTAAATATGAAATAATTGTTTATACCTACTATATAAATGATATGAAATTTTATATTAAATATAAAATTGGAAAAGAAGCTCTAAAAATGGATGAATTTTTGATAATTGATTTCGATTTTATCGTGGGTGATGTGTCAAAGAGCGAAGGACTTGTGATATTTTATATTTTTGAAAAAAACAAAGGATTAATAGCTGTAGAATGTGGTTGATTCAAAAATGAATATTTTGTAATAAAGATAAATCACGATAAAAAAATACCAGAATCAATTAGTCATGTTTTGGCAGATAACAAAAGTATTTATTTAATTTCTACAAGTGGCTTGATTTTAGTGTATAATAAAGACCTTGAACATATAAAATCTTTTGAAAACATCAAGGGAAAAGTTTCATTGGCTTATAAAATTTGAAAATATTTATATTTGCAAATTGATAATTATGTTGCAATTTATGAAACAGAACAAGCATCTCACTCAGCATTATATTATTCTGTAACTCTAAAAAAAGACTGTAAAATGATTCGCGATTTTATGAAAAACGAATCGTATATGAAAATAAACATAGTTTGCAATAACGGTGGAGAAGCAAATCTATGTTCATATACAAAACGCTGTCCATGGAATTATGCACAAAAATTAAGTAAGTGCTATAAAACTTTTATGATTGAAATAAATTTAAGTCAGAACAAAGCAATTACACAAAATGAATACGAAGGCAAAATTTCTATTGAAGCAAGAAATTTATACAGCAAGGCTGTGGAAGACATCTCAATAAAATTTTATACTGGGAACTTTAATATAGTAATAAATGATAAGAAACTCTCAAAAACAATTGAAATCCCTTATAATAAAAACGAACTAACTGATATTGGTAGAATTTTTCAAGGAAACTATATTAATGCCTATATTACGGTTAATAATATAAGTATTGAAGGAAGAGATACAAAATATTTTCCAGTTCAACTGATAGGAAATTATCAAGAAATGTTTATTTACAATGACAATTCTACAATATTTTTTGACTATTTCTATATAAAAGAGATTAATATTCTTACTATATGTTCAAATAAAGGAATTATAATACTTAATTGAAACAATACAACAAAATTGGATGTGTTTATTCTTATGGAATCGTTGATAAATCAAGAAGATGTTTTATGCACATTGGTTACAAGCTTTGAACAATGGGAAAATCATTTTTTAATTGCGACTGTTTGTAAATATACAGTTACAATAGTTGAAAGCTGACATGAAAAAACAATTAAATGAAAACCAATTAATAGACAAGCTTTAGTGATTATTGAATATGATTTTGAAGTAAAATTGACTAAAAGATTTACCCTCATTAACCTATCAGCGATTCCAAAGAAAATTTTTGCTTTAAAACTTAGCAAATCAAGCTTTGAAGTAATATTGATTTATGGAAACTTCGATATTGAACTTGAAAATACCAGCATAAAGCGATTTAAAGGAATATGAAGTAAACAAAAGATTTCAATAAGAGAGTATGAAACTATTAATGCCATTTCTCTTAATTTAAATCATTTTTTTGTGAAATCAATTGATGCTGTACTTTCTCTAGCGGGAGAAATTTATTTATATGTGATTGATTACTGATACGGATTACGAGTTATTTTATTGAAAGACAACAGTTCTGCTGAGCTGGTGAACAACATTCCGTTTATTGACGCAAATCCATACGAATGCCTTTGTGTATATGAAAATAAATTATATATTATGACTACCTCAATGATGATTTACCTGTATTTTATTAAAGAATTTTTTCATTTGGAACATTTTGCAATATGAAACTCTGGGATTTCTAAAATATCTTATGAAAACTTATTCAGGTCTACAGTATGCAATGATAATTTTATTACTTCATATATTTCAAATGATAATAATGTCATATTGAGAAAGTGAAAAGATGATAGTTGAATGGATTTTGAACTCGGCATCAGAAATCCATGAGAAATTGATAATTGAATAAAATTTCATGAAGTTAACAACAATTGTGTATCTTTTCTTAAATTTTCAAACTCCGAGCTGAAAATTGTTTGCTTTGCTGAGAGTGCGCTTCTTTTCCCTGAAATGTCCAAAAGAGATTATTTAAACATGGTTAATTATTGAGGGACAGATGAGTATGATGTTCAAATATTTGCGAACAACTATTATCAATCAGCGCAGTCATCAGTTATTAAGATCAAAAGAACCATGCCAACAAAGCAAAGCAATTTGGCATGGTGAATATGGGTAGTGATTCTATCTTCAGCAGTTTTAATTGTAGTCAGCATCTTTTATATAGTTATTGCATTCAAAAAAAGAAAATGCAAGAGTAAGCTCAACCTTGAAGGATTGGCATTGCTAGAAATGAAAAAAAATTATGAACTTGAATGTTAGTCGAAATTTCATTAGTTATTATAATATAAATATCTCTTAATAAAATGAATTTAATTGCAATAATGATGACATGATCTCTTTCAATAATCGTGCAAATACTTTCAAAAGATTTTGAAACACTTTATCTAACCCCTTATGAATCAACAATACTGAATTTACATGATTATTTTTCACAAAATGAAATAAACTTTTACATCTCGAATACTAATATGACAAACGAGAATGCTATTTTGACGCATGATTCGTCACTAGATTTAATATCATTTATGCCTACTAAATCTATAACAAACAAACCAAAAAATAATAAAATATTTCCTTTTTGTAGTTTGCCTGAAGGAGTTGCTTTTATTTGATATGAAGAAAATCAAATTATTGGCTATTTATTTTCTAACAACGATACATTGATTGAGCTCTGGAAACTTAAAATAAATGAAAATTTAATTACTCAAGCTGTTATTCTTAAAAATCCCTATGGATTCACAATAATTTTAGCAACAAAATTATATAAAAATATGTTTGAGCGCAATTATTACGAAAATGAAATTTATTTTATTAGAGTTAAAGAAATTATTAAACCTGAAAAACCTAGAAAATTAAATCTTTGAGATGTAAGATATGCAACTGATTTGAAAATTTTTGAAGCACAGCATGAGTATTATTTAATACTTTATGGAAGATTCAAAAGCGGAAAACAAATTTTATATTCAAAAATATTGTATTAGCCTACAAGTCTAATTTTCAATTAAATTTAAAAGCTGGAGACTTATACAATATTAATCGACATTTTTCTATATTCTTACATTTCAGGACAGCTATGATTTAATCGATTCGTTTGATCATTATAAAAATTCTGGGGAATTTGATAATACTGAACTAAATCTTGTTCAAGTAAATTTTTTTCGAGATTATTTATTATTATTGGATTATGATCTAGGATTATTGATTTATGAATATTCTAATTATGGTATTCAGTATAAAGATTTTCTTGATTTCAGAATTTATGGGAAATCGCACAACATGATGCGCTCAGCTACACTTCAGCATTTTTTTACACCATTATTAATTTCTACGGACATTGGAATTATTTTTACTTTGCCAAGGATTTTTAACAGTGAATTTTCATGAATCAATACTTATCATGCATTTAATTCCTTATTGCCAATTCATTCCTTTGAATATTGTGTTGATAAATTATTTTTGCAAGTGGAAGCCAATGAGAATCATTATTTAATGATTTTTGACTATAGTAAAATTCATGTTGAAAATGCTGTCCAAAATATTGAAAATTTTCATTTACAAAATTATATTGGAACTGATTTGGATCCTGATGGCCTTTGGATAGTGATTTCTAATAAAAACAATTATTTTTATATAAGAAATGACAGAGGAAATATTAAAATGTATCGAATGGCAATAAAAGACTGAGCCATCGAAATCTTTGGTAATAATTCTTTTTTTCTAGAGATTACGGGTAAATCAAACAGTAAAGCTAGCAAAAGTGTCAAAAAAACTATCAATGTGATTTCATTACATCCAGGATCATATGAAATTTATAAATCCCCTGAGTCTCATCAAAATACCGTAAATACCTTTGATCTTTATTTCACAAAGAGTGAAGAGGTATTGGAAATAAAACTAGATCATTTATTTTTTGGACCTAATCTAACTTATTCAATTGAGTGCTATAATTTTTCAGATTCCGCAAGTATTGAATTATTAATGCCCAATGTAAAGAATTTAATAAGACAAATAATATTTCCAAAGAGCATAAGTATATTTGAATTAGACTATAATTTAGTTTTTTATGTGGCTGGAGGTGATATTTTTGCTAGAAACATAAATGAGGATAAAACTCAACTTTTATCAATTGGAGCAAATGTTCTTAAATTTTTATGAAATTCTTTAAAATTTATATCACTTGGGCTTGATGAAAATTTAAATTATATAATATCAATTTTTACAATTGATAGCGATCTGAATATTTTTCTAAGATGAAGCATTCAAATTGATATCAACTGTTCAATATTCAAGTCCGATGAGAATGGAAATTTTCTTTTATGCGCAGAATATAACAGTGCTTATATATACTATGTGTGAGATAAGCTATCATTAATGGCAAAATTTAATAATGAAACCTTGAATCTCCAAGAGGATCTTTGTATATCTGATGCAGGACTTTTTTACAGTAAAGATTCATCATTCGACCAAATATTTTTATACATTAGTTGTAATTATGGGATTATTTTAATTGAATTATCAAATATTTACCAAAATGACTTTACTTTTACCTATAGAATCTTTAGCAATCTTCCAAAAAATATACAAAAGATTTTAACATCTAAAAATAATATATTTTTGATGTTTTCAGATCATAAAATAGGCGTGTATGATTTAAACTTTAAAGTTTTGAAAATTATAGGGCCTCATTTTGATAGCAACATAAAAAGCATCTATACAACAGAAAATATTGTTATTTTGCATGTTGGCAATGAGATTGCTGTATATGACTTATTTAAATTTTCTCATAATTCATTGCAATTTACCATTACCATCGAGGAATCATGCACATTAATAGACAGCAAGTCAGAACTTAATAATGGTTTATTGCATATATTTTGCCAGACTCAAGAAGCAAGCATTTTAAACATATATAAATATAGGTGCAGCAAAGACGATTTTCAATCAAACTCCGGATGCTCTTTGCCAATATCAATCTATTTTATAGAAAAAAATAATGAAAATGAAAAAGTAAGTGAAGTCCAAGAAGGAAAAATTTCGATATTAGCTAAAAACTCATATTATCAGCATAAAGAAGATATAAAAATCAATTTACACACAAATAAAAATTCAATCTGAATCAATAATACAAATTTTCCCAAAAGCTTAAATGTTCCATATAATAAAGAAAAAATAATTACATTGAATTCAGTTTTGTATGGAAAAAACATCCAAGTTTCAATATTGATTAACAATATAACATACGAAAGCACAGACATTGACTATTCTCCAATTCTTTTCAAACAAACTTTCCAAGAAATTTCTTCATTGCCAATACCATCTTTTGAAAAATCATTTTATCAGGTTTTTGTTGCAAATAAACTCATTATTGCTGCATTGAATGAATTTATAGTATATAATTACAATAATTATACTTTATCAGTAGAATCAATTATAAACTATAATAACTATATCGATGGGGATATGATAAGGTGCAAGAATATAGATGCAGTAAATTTAAATGAAAGTATTATAATATTCAGCATTTGTGATTATATTTATGATAGTGAGGTTGCTTGACATGAAAAATTAAAAATTTTGAATCAAAAGCTATCTTCTTTACTCGCAATTGAATATGACGGTAGCCACAGCTTTTTAAATAAATCCATATTAATTCAAAATATACCAAATTATTTAGAACTGAAATCGATTAAATTAAATGATCAAAGATTTGAAATATTTTTATATGAGCGATCACATTTTATTTATAATTTTGAAAATAATTTTATCCTCAGGTATAAAGGAACCTGGAGCAAAGATATATATAAAATAGAAAGAAAAGAAAAAATTAATTATTTTTCTCTTGGAATTAATGATTTTTATATTGCTTCTTTGGATTTAATAATTTCTGAATTCTCTGAAATAGTTTTATACGTTACTGATTTTTCACAAAGACTTAGAATTATCAAAATTCAAGAAAATTTTCCTGCAGAAATTATTGGAACCTTGGAAACCTCAAGTACAACTCGTTTACACTCTTTATGCCATTGCGAAAACATGTTACTTATTCTTACTAATTCAAATGATATATATAAATATTCTCTCGTAGATCCCTACAATCCAACTTTTATTAAATTGTTACGCACTGACTGACTAAAACTCTTTCCAAGCCCTCTTCATCATAAAGTTGCAGCATATTATAATAGTTGTAGTTGAATCATATTTAATAGCTTATATTCAGGGAATGATGCAAGCTTAAATATATTAAATGATGATGAATATTTTATGATTGCAAAAAATGATATAGATTTTGAGACTGACATTATATTTATCGAGAAAAATATTATTGTTCTCACTGATAGAGACAGATCTAAGCTCATCATATATTTACTAAGCAAAAGGTCTATTGAAATTCCAGCAATGAACAAAGAACAATATGAAAAAATCAAAAAACGGTGAGGAACAGATGAGTTTCAAATACAGATTTATGCTGAAAACTTATACCAAAAGGTTTATTCAGAAGTGCTTAAATTGAAAAGAGAAAATCAAGAAGAACCTTCAAAAGACTCATGGTGGATATGATGCTGTTTTGGGATAATAATTTTAGTTTTGGTAATAGCTATCTGTGCTATTTTGCTGATAAAAAAGAAAAATAAAACAGAAATACACAATACTATGGAAGTAATGATGAAAGAAATTAATTATAATAATTAATTTATCTGTTTAGAGAAAAATAATAAAATTGAATAATTTTTATTCAAAATTCTATTTATGTATTTAAATAAATCAATCTCTCATTCATAACTTTTTAAGCTTTTTTTTATGCTTATAATCAATAATAAAATGGAGGCATTAACATCCCAGCACATAAGGCAACACACCATAGTTCCAGAAATAATAATCAAGTATGTCATCTCTGAAGGCAAAGGAGACTTAATTCCTTCAGGCTCCAAAGTAGAATTACACCTGGAAACGTATCAATCTGATAGCACTTTAGTGTCTTCAGAGACCATAATCCACACTATCATAGATCACTCCCACAAGTCAAACAGAAGTTCACTGGAGCATGCACTACTCACAATGAGACAAGACGAAGTAGCTTGAGTAAAAGTTTCAGCTAACAAGACTGTTGTTAACTCTAAAATTTGGGAAGATACATGGTACAAAATCATCCCGCTCAAATATGAGCCAAACTCAGACTTAGTTTTTCCTGCTGAAATCCCTTGTCTTCATGAAGATATCGTCACTCATAGAGAAGGCCAAGTAGACAAAAGAGTCCTCAGTGAAGGATCGGGCGATCTATCTACTCCAGAGTCCTTAATTACATTTAATTTTGAATTTCGCCTCACAAACGGCTTCCTCTTGCAGCCTTTATCTTCCAGAACTATCTGTCTAACTAGAAATCTCAATCCAAGCTTCCACAAAGGCATGCAGATGGTTTTAAAGACTATGAGAGTCAATGAAAAAGCCTGAATTTTGATCCCTGAACATCTCCATAATATAGAAAATGCAAAAAATTGTTATGTCTGGGCATATGTCGAAGTGAACCACATAGAGATGAATGAGAATATCCTTTATCCACAAAATGAAGCCTTTTTACGCCAAGAAGACCTAGGAGAAGGGGTCATGAAAAGAGTAGTCAAAGAAGGGAGCGGAGAAAAAGTCCCAAGAGGAGCCAAAGTGTGGATCAAGCTGGAAGGAAGAACAGAAGACGGCCATGAGTTTCAGAAGCCAAATACCCTTGTGGTTGGGAATGAAAAAATGTATAGTGAGGCTTGGATTCTAGCTTTTGAGACCATGAGAAAAGGGGAAATTGCATGGGTCAGAGCAGAAAAAGATAGACATATAATAGGGGATTATATAGATGACACTCTTTGGTTCAAGTTTGAGCTTCAGGATTATTTGGAAGCAAAAAACATAGACCCTAAAAGTCCATTGATAGAAAGAATAGAATTCGCAAAGATTTTGCTGGATGATGGGAATAGGCTTTACTCATCAAAAATTTACAGTGAAAGCAAAACTCTTTATAATAGAGCTTATTTTCTTTTGACTGTAAAAAAAGTAATTTTTGATGAAATCTCTCCTGAAATCAAAGAAAAATGGTACCCAGTTCGCATAAGAGCTGCTCTTAACATAGCACAAATTTCTATCGTAAGTGCAGAATCTATGCCAAATGAACCAGCAAAGCTAAAATACCTTGATCTCGCTTGGGAAAGATGTGAAGAAGTCATTAAATATGACCCAAATAACCTAAAAGCTCACTATAGAAAAGCAACAATCCTCCAAATGAAAAGGGATTTTCCTTCTGCATACGAAATATCCAAATTCTTATTAAAAAAATTCCCAGAAAATGAAGATGTTCAAAAGCTTCACAGTCATTTGGAACGAAAACTCGAGCCTTTGAAAGCAAAAGAAAAACTTATGTGCAAGCAAATTTTCGAAAAATGGGAAACTGAAAAAGAAGCTGAAAACCAAAAAATCGCAGAAAATAAAAAAATAGAAATTAAAAAACCGAAAAAAGTATGGAGTCAGGAAGACAGAAGAATCATTGACGAAATTAAAAACAAAATAGAAAATGGAGAATCTGTAGAAGCAATTGACATGTCAGGGGATAACTGCATGCTATTGGAGGGAAGCGACTCTGAAGAGGATGAGGAATGTTGTGAGCTTGATAACTAAATTTTTCCTTTTAATAAAATGGAACATTTTGGAACTTATGAAGGGGAACGAAATAATAGGGGACAACCCCATGGATTTGGAAAATTCATATGAAGAACTAACAAAGATGTATATGAAGGGCAATGATATAAGGGAAAACAGCATGGGATAGGAACAATGCACTATGCAACTTTTCAATATGTTTATCATGGAGAATGGAATTTAGGGGCAAGACATGGATTCGGGACTATGACGCTTGCCAATGGAGACCAGTTAACAGGGACTTTTATTAATAATGAATTTGAAGGACAAGGAGTCATTTATTATCACAATGGCGACTTCTATGAAGGCGATGTGATAAAAGGCTTAAGGCATGGAGAAGGAACTTTACGATATTTTAACGGAGAATACTATGAAGGCCAATGGTTTAATAATCAACGACATGGCTTTGGCAGACAAACTCAGCCAGACGGCACTCAATATTATTATGGTAACTGAAGAAATGATCAACCTATGGGCATTGGCAAGCTTTGCCAAGTTGTTGAAACTGGAGTTTTAGCCACTCTTGAAGGCACTTTTCACAACGGTAGTTTATATGGAAAAGGCATATTAGCTGATACAACAGGAAATCTATATAAAGGTGACTTCAAGGATAATCATATCCATGGAGTTGGAGAACTTTATTTGTCGAATGGACAAAAATACATAGGAGAGTTCAAATATGATGATTTTAAGAAAGGAAAAGCTGAAATGCCTGATAGGACAGTAACTTATGGGACATTTTATCATTTTGACCCTGATGGGAAAAATGTAAAAATTAACTATGGGAATGGCGATATTTATGAAGGAGGCATGAAACAAGGAATGAAGCATGGGTTTGGAAGGCTCAAAGCAACAGATGGAGCTGTTTTTGTAGGAAATTTTCAGGAGGATAGTAAAGAAGGTGAAGCAAGAATTGTGTATCCTGATGGAAGTGAGTATGTAGCAGATTACACAGCAGGGA
>CATKHM010000107.1:0-38351 GCA_949751825.1 Blepharisma undulans
AATCAGAGGTTAAGGACCCTGAACAAGTACTGCACGATGAGTCACAGCTTCCACACGTCAATGGATTAGTAGAAATCAAATATTCATTATTTGCACAGTTACAAGAGCCGGGTGTCGCAGCCAGAGTGTTTCCATTTTGGCAAGATAAACAATCAGAAGGCAAGCCTCCAGAACAAGTTAAGCATGAGGAATCACAAGAAATGCATGTCTTAGGATTTAATGATGACATATACTCATTAGAATTACAAGAGCAAGAGTCTGGAGTGGTCCCCAAAATAACTGAAGGATCAGCACATGTCAAGCAATCAGTACTCAATGGTCCGGTACAAGTAGAACACGAGGCGTCACAGCAATCAGTACTCAATGGTCCAAAACAAGCATTACATGAAGCGTCACAGCAATCAGTACTCAATGGCCCAATGCATGCAAAGGTACATGAAGCATCACAGCTTCCACAAGATAAAGGGCTCGTGGAAATAGTGTATTGATAAAATTGGCAATAGCAAGAGTCTGGAGAGCTGCTAAGACTCCTTGTAGAGTCCGCACAAGTAATGCAATCCCAGCTTGAAGGTCCTGAACACGTGCTGCAAGTAACATCACAATTGCCACAATCCAATGGATTATTTGAAATTTCATATTGATTAGATGCGCATGAGCAAGAGCCAGGTGACACAGTAAGACCTCCTGCTGGGCAGCTTGTGCAATCAGTATACAATGGCCCTACGCAAGTAAGGCACGATGGATCACAAGGACTGCAAACTGTTGGATTTACAGATGAAATATATTCTCCAGTAATACAGCTGCAAGAGCTTGGAGGGCTTGATAAAATTATTGAAGAATCTGTACACGTTAGGCATTCATTGCTTAAAGGCCCTGAACAGGTTGCACAGCTGCTATGGCAAACATAGCATATAAAAGGTGTCGTTGCAATCTTGGTACATCCAGAAGCACATCCACATAGCCCTGCACTAATCCCACATGTCCCGTCATTATAATTTCTATCCAAAGAATTCGCACAAGCCGCACATTCAGCACTTGATGGTCCAAAACATTCAGAGCACATTGGATCGCAGTTTCCACACACCAGAGGGTTATTTGATACTTGGTACTTTCCATTGATACATACGCATTGACCATTCACGAGTGTTCCATCATTACAAGATAAGCAGCCATTAGGCCCATCATATCAGCAGGTTAAACAATTAATATGGCAAGAGGTACAAGCTTTTGGGCGAAAATCTGACATGTACTCGTTATTATTGCAGGAGCAGGAGTCTGGAGTGGAGCCTAAAATAACGCGATGATCAGTGCAGGTGAGACAATCAGTGCTTAATGGTCCAACACATGTGGCGCATGAAGGATCGCAGCAGTCAGTACTTAAGGGTCCAAAACAAGCAGTGCATGAGGCGTCACAGCAATCAGTACTCAATGGTCCAATGCATGCAAAGGTGCATGAGGCATCACAGCTTCCACAGGTTAATGGGCTCTCAGATATAGTGTATTCATTAGATTGGCAGAGGCAAGGTCCTGGGGAGGAGCTAAGAGTTACATCATAATCTCAGCAATCAGTACAATCCATACTCGAAGTCCCTGTGCAGTGAAAGCAAGAAGTGTCACAATTTAAGCATCCCACTTGACTATTTGAAATCACATACGTTGGACTTGAGCATATACAAAATCCAATATTCGAATAAAACTCAATAACCCCAGAATCGCAGCTTGAGCAATCATAAGCTGAACCTCCTATACATGTTTTGCATAACGGATCGCAAGGACTGCAAACCTTTGGATTTAAAGATGATACATATTCGTTATTATTGCAAATACAATTACCTGGAGAACTTTGCAAAACGACTGAGTTTTGACATGCTGTACAATCATTTGCAGAAGGTCCTACGCAGCTTGAGCATGATCAATGGCAAAAATCACACATTAAAGGAGTTAATGAATATATATATTGATAATATAGGCAGCTGCAGCTACCACCAACAGATGGAGTAATTGAAGAGTCAGTGCATGTTAAGCAATCTGTTTGCCCAGGCCCAGTGCACGTTGCACATGAAGGATCGCAAGTTCATCTTTTATATTTCTGGTGAAAATTATTTATTGGAGCGATATCATTTCATAAGCAAGATTTTTCAATTTGAGAATAAGGATGAATTCCACAATAAGTGCTTTCAATATCTATACAGTCAGTTTTTAAGGGACCTGAACAAGTGTTAGAACAATCAGGATGGCAGGCAATGCATTGGTGTATATATGAATCATAGCAGTTTGCTGAATTCTCATTACACATGCATATTGATGAGCAATCAGGATAAAAAGGATTTTCACAATCTGAAAGGCAAAATCCAGAGGGTAAACAATTTTTACACCCTATACATGAAGAGCTAAAATAAATGTCTTTATAGTCTGATATAGATTCTGAAGAATTTAACAATGTAAATTGATAGATGAATCCAATAAATCCAGAATTACAGTTAATATCGCATCCGATATTTGTGATTGAGCTTAAAGAATCATCATATTTTCCATTGTATGAAACCTCTGTGGAGATTTCCTCTGAAGAGTAAATAATCTCATGTGTCAAATTACCTGAAAATGATACACTTACAGCTATAAATGTTCACTGATCTATATAAATTTTACTATAATTAATTGATAAAGCTAAATCAAATTCTGTATTTATTTGCTTTTGAGAATTGACTGAAGCAAAGAAATACAAATTTTTCATTAATACACTGAGTTCAATTAAAATATTATTTGAGTTGCCATAACGAGAAAAAATCATTCCATCTGACTTAACGAAAATTCAAAGTCGAGTAGTAAAAATGGCTGGAATTGAGAAAGGGTTCTGAACGATAGAATTTGCTGGGGGAGTTAGCAGATTTGAGCTAGAAAAATAAGCACCTCTAGATGTCCAAATAGTATTTTCTAGCTCAAATTCAGAAGTATAGCCATTAACGCAATGATTTCCATTTCCACTGGTATCGTTAAGAACTTCTCCTATGCCTTGATATAAAAGATATTCTAAAATTAAGGAGCTTCTTGCTGCATAGAGTTTACCTATTCCAAGTAAAAGAAAGGTAATTATTCCTATTTTACTAATCATTATAGTGAATTGAAAATTTGCTTATAAAATGCTTAAATTAAAGGATTTTTTGAAAAAATTTCTAAAATTTAAAGATTAAGCAGTGAATAAATGATTTCTTTGAAAAAAGACTGAATAGAATGCTTATAAAAGAATTGGTTATTTTTATCAAATCTGGATTTTTTGTAATTTATTGAAGTAAATAATTTATATTAAAATAAGCCCATATCATGGTATTGGCTTATTAACTAAACTATGCTAGCTTAATCTGACAGTTGTAAATTAAAATTCTGCAATATTTATCAATAGGTTGAAAAACGTTTTATTTCTCCATTTATATATAGCCTTTTTATACTTTTATAAATTTTATATGAAATTTTTGAAATCAAATGATCTTTTAAGCTCAAATTTAATTAGTTTTTTCGAATTTAAATCATTATAGTCAATAAAATTAATTCCTTAAGAATCCGATTAATCGTCGCTATATAATAATTATTTCTTGTTTTGAGATAAAAAAAAAAATGGATTTTAATTTAAAATTTATGCTTTCGTCGATAATTTTTTAGCAGGACAAATGTAATAATAAATCTCTTTGATGTTAGAATCAGAATATGCATCAGGATCTTCTTAACCTTAAGACTCATAATTGAAGTTTTGCTTTTAAAGAAATTTGATAAGTGATTGATTTAACCCTTCAATTGGTTTGAATAATGAGATCTATCTATTTTATAAGATATAGCAAGCCATCATTAATATTAAAAATTAGTGGAGTCATGTAGTCTGAGATTGGTTTAAGCAGGTAGAAGCCAGCTTTTGAAATACTCATCTCTCTACTATGATACATATAGCGGAAAATTAATTAAATAAATGATAAAAATTATAGAAAATAAATCTTAGTGATTATCAAGATCAAACAATTCAGTATCACTTCCCAAAAAACTGCGTTGAGTTTTGCAAGCTTCTTTTGATTTTTTCACAAAAAGGATGTCTTTCGAAGAAGGAATAACAATTGTAGAGTTTCCATGATTTTCTTTTCTCATTTTTTTCTTTATTATTGACCAGATTTTCGCAGCTAAAAAGCAGTAACTCATTAAGAAATAAAAATACGTTGAGCAAAATATGGTGATTTGAAGTGCACTATCCACTATAGAAGTTATATCAAATAAATATGGGCCAGTAAGTAGAATTGAAAACCCTACAAGAATTTCACCAGTTACATTTAAAAACTGAGTTTCTTTGTCTTTAAAATGGTAAAATTTCAACAAAAATACAATAATCAAGATTGAAATTAATACATTTACTATTCATTGAAGGATTGGAAATCACGATAAATCATAAAGAGCTATTACAAAAAATAGCCTGCGAAATAAAAAGACTGGGTAATACAGCAGTTCAGTATAGCGCTCTGTGATTCTAAAATCTTTCACTAAGCACCCATACTTTTCAAGTGTGCTTTTATCTTTTGAATAAATTTCAAACCTGCTTATATATAAGATGAAAATAATAAAAAAATTTATAATTCAGCCAGAGAGCAAAGCAATATAAGCGAGAATAGAATCAATAATAGTACGAGTATCTTGGAATGAAAAATGATTCATTCCAATAACAGCAGAAATCATTAGAAACATATAAATTTCAATCCAAATCTTTATAAAGATATGATATTTGAATTTTTCAAATAATTTGTGAAATTTAACGCAAAAAGAAGGATACGGTAAATATGATAAAGAATAAAAAATTGTTCAAGGCACAAGCACAACTATTGCCAGGAGAAGAATTCCAGTCCCATTCACCAGAAACGAGCTGCTTTTATATCCATATTTATAAAAATTGCTAATTGGCTCCAGTTCTTTTCTATTATTTTCTCCAAAAATATATTTCCCAGTATCCTGCAGATACGTATACGAAATAAATGCTCTTCAAAACAGATAAAGATTTTCAGGAATATCAATATTTTGAAGAGGAATAAACGCCAGCAGCTGTATCATATTTACATATGTCCACCAAGCCCCAGATTTACCTCTGATTATTGACTGTATAAATGCTCCTGCAATTACTATAATAGAAGTCACCATTCCAGCAGTTTCTGCAGCTTTAGCTAAACTAGTAAATTTTTTACTTGAAGATTTAAAACAATAAGAAGCCTGCTCATTCAAAATAACTGTGGATTCCTTGCAAGATAAGCATTGGCTTTCTCCAGGGCCTTCACACGTTTTACAACTTATATGGCAAGATCCACATGACAAAGGGGAAATTGAAATTATATATTCATTTTCTTGGCAACTGCAATTTCCATCTGAGCTGGGAGAAATGGTAGCATTTTTGCATGAAGTACAATGATTTTTGTCTGAGCATGATAAGCAGTTTTCATTGCAATTTTCACAGGTAAGCGGTGATGGGGAGATAATATACTCTGAAATCTTGCAAGTGCATTGTCCATGAGGCTGCGGAGGAGTTATTGAGGCGTCTGAACACGATAAACAGTCATTTTCAGAGCTGCCTGAACAAGTCAAGCATGAAGAGTGACAATTGCCACAAATTAATGGAGTTTTTGAAATGATATATTGTGAAGATCTGCAACTACAAGTGCCAGAAGAAGATGGAATAATTGAAGTATCTGCGCATGTTTGGCATTGATTATCTGAAGGCCCTGTGCAAGCACTACACGTTAAGTCACAATCCCCACAAGATAAAGGGCTATAAGAAATAGTGTATTGATCAGGTAGGCAGGAGCAAGCTCTTGGATAGGTGCTAAGGGTTATTGCTGAATTTGAACAAGTAAGGCAATTATCTAAAGTACCTCCACTACATGTAGCACAAGAGCTGTGGCAAGGACCGCATGCAATAGGGTTTTTTGATGTTATATACTCATTTGAATTGCATGTGCAAGAATTTGGAGTGCTTGATAAAATTATTGAGGAATCTGTGCAAATAATACATTCACTACTTGAAGGCCCTGAACACTTTAAACAAGAACTATGGCACATACTACAGGTCAATGGATTATTTGAAATTGCATACTGATTATTTGGACAATTACAAAAGCTTGGTGTATTTGAAAGCGTAATTCCATTTGAACAAGATAAACAATCAGTAGGCAAACCTCCTATGCAAGACAAACATGATGGATCACAAGAAGTGCAAACTTTTGGGTTTAATGATGACATATACTCATTGAAATTGCAGATACAAGAGTCTGGAATTGAATTTAAAACAATTGAGGAGTCTGAACAGCTATTGCATTCGTTGCTTGTAGGGCCTGAACAATCTAAGCAAGAGCTATCACAGCTTCCGCATGAAAGTGGTGAATATACCGCTATATATTGCGAAATACTGCATTGGCAGTATCCTGGAGAGGTGCTAGGAGTTATTAAATTATTTGAGCATGTTAGGCAATCACTTGCATTTGGCCCTGAGCATGAGCTGCATGATGAGTCACAGCTACCACAGGTTAAGGGATTATTTGTAATTGGATACTGATTATTTGCACAATTACAAGAGTTTGGTGTACTAGTCAATACAAATCCATTTTGGCATGATAAACAATCAGAAGGCAAACCGCCTATGCAAGTCAAGCATGAAGAATCACACAAATTGCAGGTTTTAGGGTTTAAAGATGACATATACTCACTAGAATCGCATGCACAAGAATCTGGGGTTGCATTTAAAACAATATTAGAATCAATACAAGTCAAGCAATCATATGAAGTTCCACCATTGCATGTTTCACAAGAATTGTCACAAGGAATGCATGTAAGAGGATTTATTGATACTGTATACTCATTTGTATTGCATGAGCAAGACCCTGGAGAACTTGATAAAATAACAGCTGAATCTGCACAGACAAGGCATTCGCTACTTGATGGCCCTGTACAGCTATAACAACTAGCATGACAAGGATTGCATATAAGTGGATACCCTTGAACCATATAGCACTTTTCGGCACATCCGCATGGTCCAGGGCTAAAACATCCTCCAGTGCCAGGACTCGGATAAGCACACTCTGTGCAATCATATATTGTTGGTCCGTTACATGACTGACATGTACGGTGGCATGGTGCACAAGTCAGCGGATTATTTGAAATTTCATATACTTGAATAAGACACATACATTTCCCATATCAGAAGTTACCAGCATAGCAAGATAAGCAATTAGTATCCCCACCCCAAGAGCAGGTTAAGCAACTGCTATCACAAGGATCACAAGTTTTTGGGTAATAGTTTGACATATACTCATTAGTATTACACGTGCAAGAATCTGGAGTTGAGCTTAAAACAGCTCCATTCATGCATGTGAGACAATCTGTGGGCAGGGGTCCTATGCATTCATAACAAGAGCTATCACAATTTCCACAAATCAATGGATTATTTGAAATAGCATATTCTGTCGGAGGGCATACACAAGAACCAGGATAATTATCTAGAATTCCAGCTACACAGTCTATGCAATCAGTCGATAAACTTCCAATACATCTAAGGCATGAATTATGACAAGGAGTACAAATAAGTGGATTTTCAGATGCCATAAATTCGTTAGAATTGCAATCACAAGAGCCTGGAGTATTTGCTAAAACAATTGAGGTAGGATTACATAAAATGCATTCATTTTTAGTGCCTGGCCCAATACAACTAAAGCATGGATAATTACACATTCCGCATTCAAACGGATCTAGTGTAATTATATACTGCCATTCTAAGCATGTGCATGAGTTTGGAGGTGTTGCAAGCACTCTAGAGGTGTCTGCACACGTTAAACAGTCAGTTTCATAAGGTCCCACACAAGTTAAGCACGAAGGATCACAACTGTTGCATAGCAGAGGAGAATTAATTCAAATATATTCAGAAGTCCCGCAGCTGCAAGCACCTTCATAAGATGGAGTAAGGGAAGAGTCAGTACATGTTAGACAGTCTGTTTTTCCTGGCCCAGAACATGTGGCACAGGAAGGATCACAAGTAATTTTTTTATATGCCAAGTGAGTGGCATTTTTTTGAGAGGTCCATAGACAAGTTTTTTCAATAGAAGAATAAGGATGAATGCCACAATAAGTGTTTTCAATGTCTATGCAGTCAGTGGATAATGGGCCTGAGCAAGTTTGAGAGCAGTTGGGATGGCAGACAATACATTGGTTTATATCTGAATCATAGCAGCTTGCTGAATTCTCAGAGCATATGCATTTTGATGAACAAGTATCAGGATAAAAAGGATTTTCACAATTAGAAATGCAAGATCCAGAGGGTAAACAGTAATCACACCCCACACATGAAGTGCTGAAGTAATAGCCTTTGTAGTTTATTATGGATTCTGAAGAATTTAGCAATGTGAATTGATAAATGAATCCAATAAATCCAGAATTACAGTTAAGATCGCATCCGATATGTGTGGTTGAGCTAAAAGAATCATCATATTTTCCATTGTATGTAACCTCTGCGGAGATTTCCTCTGAAGAGTAAATCAGCTCATGTGTCAAATTACCTGAAAATTCTACCCTTGTAGCTAAAAATGTTCACTGGTCTGAATAAAAAATACTATAATTAATTGATAAAGTTAAATCAGGATCTGTATTTATTTGCTTTTGAGAATTGACTGAAGCAAAAAAGTACAAATTTTTCATTAAAACACTGAGTTCAATTAAAATGTTATTTGAATTGTCATAACGAGAAAAAATCATTCCATCTGATTTAACGAAGAGTCAAATTCGAGTAGAAAAAATGGCCGGAATTGAGAAAGGGTTCTGAACTACAGAATTTGCTGGAGGTTTTAATAAATTTGAGCGAGAAAAATAAGCACCTCTAGAAGTTCAAATAACATTTTCTTGCTCAAATTCAGAAGTATAGCCATTAACGCAATGATTTCCATTTCCACTGGTATCGGTAAGGACTTCTCCAATGCCTTGATATAAAAGGTATTCCAAAACGATAGAACTGCTTACTGTGCAAATTTTACCGATTTTTAGCAACACAAAGGCGATTATTCCGAGTTTACTAATCATTATAATGGATAGAAATTCTTCTCATAAATGCTTAAATTAACAGATTATTTCGCTTGAAAATTTTCCAAAATCAGACTTTAAGATTTAAATAAATCTTTTCACGACAAAGAAGACTACACTTAATATAGAAACGAATAAATATATAAGAATTTTGTAATTTGTTGAAAATTTGAATATTTTAAAATTTGATAAAATTAATTATCGATTTATTTTAACAAAACCATAGACTGGATCTCAAGTTTTAGCTATATTCTGCAAGTCTGTTTTGATTATTGATAGATTGGAATTTTAAGTAAAGTTAAATACTGTAAAATTTTTATTTCACCATATATATATAGGATATTTTGCGCTTTTATAAATTTTACAATAAAAATTTTGGAATCAAAGGGCATCTTCTGAGATCAAATTTATTTAGCATTTAAAAATTAAATAATTATGGTTGGTGCTGCTGATTTCTTAGAATATGGCTCTTGGCATTATATTTTATTATATTATGTGTATGCTTCCAAAAAAAAAATGCTTTTTAATATTAAATTTATGCTTTCACGAATAATCTTTAGGCGTAATTAATGCAGTAGGAAATTTTTATGTTAACCTAATCAAATCCAGCTATTCAGTGTGAATCTTTAGAATCATAATTTTATTTCTACTCTTTGAAAAATTGATAACATCTATTTCTGATATCTTAACTTTAACTTTCGAAGTTTTTTGATAATAACTAGCAACTTTTTTTATATATAAAAATTAACAATTCAAATATTGAAATTTATGTAAACGCAAGAGTGATATTAAGATTTCATTTATTTAATAAATTTGAGTTATTTTTTTTCCAATTTAAACTTGTAAATGCAATTTCATAATGAGCACCTTTTGCAATATTAGAGATAGCCAAGTAAAGTATTGAGATCAATAGGTTCAAAACCTTGTGTATTTTCTATTTTTGAGCCTCATTTCGCAAGATCTTTCGTAATCGCTTGCTGTCTTTTGATGATAGATTCCTTTTCTTTCGTATAAGCACGATATTGTTCTCTTTCTTTATCTTCATTTTTTCCATCCAATTCTTTTTCAATGTCGCTTTGTATCAATTCTTCCATATTATTATGGATGGATATTCTTCTTCTTCGGATGACAGCCTTTATGAGTACGATGCTGAGCATGATGACTAGTTTGATTCGGCGATGATTCCCGAAAGTATTGAGGAAAAGAAGCTTTTTGTGTAATGGAACAAACAACGAAAAATTTTGAAATTATAAAAATAATGTTTGAATTGACCATAGATTATAGTTATGAAGATTTATATATCTTAGATCTAAAACCAAAAGTAACAGCATTGTATAAAGTTGTATGTATTCAAGAAAAGCAAATTCATGAAAAATGTTTGAAACTTTATCACGAGCACAAAAAATCGAAGAATATTCGAAAGTTTATGAGCAAAGAATACGAAATGAGGCTTCTGGCATTAGCCTGCGTGGAAAAATATTCAAATTTGAAGATTAATTGATCATATCGAGTGAAGAAATTTCTAATTTTAAGAATTAATTAAACGTTTAATCTTTTCGAGTTTGGATCCTTTGTTGATGATATAACGCAGGATCAATTCCTCGACCGAATCTTTTTCTTGGGTTTGAATTTCTTTAATATTTAAACTGAGTATAAGTTCTATAGCTTTAGGATTATCTGCAAAATATTTGAGTAAATCCAGTTGATTTTCTCTCCTGTATTCGAAAACTTCTTTTTCTACTAAATATCTATATGAGCAAACGAGTTTATCTTCGCTTAAAAATTGCGGAAAATGAAGTAAGTCAGGATTCACTCAGTATTCAAAAAATATGATTCCTTTCGTAAGAACATCGAAATCCCTTTTCTTACATTTTTTGCATACTACCTTAAATGTAAAAGGACATCTCTTAATTTTTTTGGGTGTTTTCTTGCAAATACGGCAAGTATTTAAGTTGGTTGAAATAATAATTTTTCTTAGATTCCAGCAATAACTGAAAAAATCTCTATTGATAATGCTGATATTGATGATTTCGCGATTCGTTAAGAATTCAAAAATATGTTTTCATGGTTCATCTTTGATTTTTGATTCATGATTGGTGAAAATAGATATAGGGATATATTGCTTATCAAGTGGTATGAATTGAGAATTTCATTTGTTTATCCATCGATTAAACACAATTATTTCGCTTTTTGATAAAAGCCCAAGACCTTGCACATCATTTTGGCAGATGTATTGTTTTCTTGCTGGTTGAATGCAATCTAGATGGGTTTTATTATTTTCACAATCAATTATCACCTCATCTTGTTTGAAATCTCCTTTACAGTGATCACATGGTTTATTGAAAGCCAAACCAACGCTTGCCTTGATGCGATAAAGTTCCATTTCTATTAAAAATAAAAAGTTTAATTACTCCCTACGAAGCTTCATTAATCTTTTTTACAAATCATTTTTAATAATTTCATTATATTGCTCCGCAATTTTCTCATATCAATTTTTGGCTGCTCTTCAATTTCCTCTAAAGTTTTCCCATCAATCCTAAAATCTTTTCAAAAAAGTTGATTTCTAAAAATAGTTTGTTCGGTTTTGCATAATTTTTATTTATCGATAATTTTGGCCTGTTTGTAGGCTGTTTATAGTTTCTCCCGAATATCTTGAAAATTATATTCAGCATCAGATGATAGAGGTTGACTTTCAGTCTCTAATACTCTTCCTACTTTATTTTCATTTTCAGTATCATAAACAATTAATTGAGCAAAATTATTGAGTTTTTGAAAACAATGCAGAGTGTTTTTGCTGGTAAACCTTAATATAATTTGTAAAAGCTTCCTGGATCATCAGTATTGGTATAATTTTCATAAATTGAAGAAGCTCTTCTATGCAAGTCTTCGAATTCTGGATTGTTTGAGCTGTTTAAAGTTCAACCGTTTTATCTCTTAATTCTTGGATAATAATATCTAAATTTTCTCCATTTCCTACTATATTAGCTTGCATGCCAACAATTTGAGAATTTAGCAAATTTCCTTTAACTTTTGCTTTCAGCTTTATTTCTTCCTTAAAGTCTCCTACGTCTTTTTTGATCATTTCATTCTCTTTTATTTATTCACAAACAGATTCTTTAATGGCAATCGGCTCATCATTCGTTGACTTAGTGATATTTGTATGCTCTTCAAGTGTGTTTTCTATTTTAGAGAGTCTTTTATCCAGATAAGCTTCAAATTTATTTTGAATAAAATATTCAATTAAATTCTCAATTTTTTCATTAAATCCATAAAATATTTTTGTGCTGCTGTAGCATTTCGGCTTAGCTGGAATCAATGATTTTAATTTTTCAATAGCTTCTTCAGGTTGTAAACATAATAATCCTAATATAGGATCATGCTCTGAGTTTGATAAAATTTTAGCTTGAGAGATTCTTAAAATGCAATTGTCAATTACCCTCGAAGAAGAATCAAAGCTTTTATGAGCTCATCTAAGTCACTTTTTGATTCCAATAAATGCTGACTGAAAGAAGCTAAAACTTTCTCTTTATTATATTATACTTTGAACTCTCTTTTGTAAGAACTTTAAGAATCGCTTCTTTTGTTCCTTCACAAGGCTCTATAAAAATAGACTCGAAGTTATGAGCTCTATTAGGTAATTTGAGATGTTTTCCGAAATGTACCTCACAGGAGTAAATTTCTGGAGAGCTGCATTTACAAACATACTCAGTTTTATTTATACAGCCAGATTCAAAGCATCGCTTGTCTTCCATTTTATAATGGCTTATTTATATGATAAAATTCTTTTAGTTTGATATATTTCATTAATTGCATCTATTAGCGTATAAAATAGAAATTATACATACAGTCTATTGAAATTATTGATTTGAAGAGATGCTCAATGTGATACAATGATTAGAAGGCCTTTAAACTTCATGCTGATGTCGAAATTATAAAGAAAGCCAAGAAATTCTCGATAATATATATGCATATCAGAAGTCGTATAGAAATAATTAAATTATTTTTATGCTCAGTTTATAAACATTCTTTAAAATTACTAAATAGATATGTCTTTTGGCACAGCAAACAATTCTTAGCAGGGTCCAGGAAAATTAAAGTTTGAAATTTGGGAGATATTTATCAAAATACAAAAAAATCCACCAAAATAACTGATTATAAAATTAACTCTGTTGCGTTGACACCTGATAATAAAAAAATTATTGCTGGTGATGAGGAGGAAAGATAATCATATGGGACTATTTTTCAGAAGAAGTAATTAAAGTGATAGCAATTCATAAACAAGCCGTGCATTCTTTGAGCTTTTCAATAGAAGGAAATTTTATTATTACTGGAAGTCGAGATGGATCAGTTAAGATATGGAATTTTGATAGATGGTTTTCAAATTAATAGTATAATTTTCTTCAATTGATTTTATCATTTAAATTGGGTTCTTATAAATAGATTTTTTTCAAAAATTTCTCAACAGAGAAGGTTTACTGATTTAGAGGCGCATATATAAATTAAATTTAGATAAATGCAAATTATGTACAATAAAATCTTAATGATTATCAAGATCATAAACTTCTAAATCATTTTCCAAAAAGCTACGATGAGTGTTATTTAAATCTTTTGAATGTTCCATAGAGTGAATATCTTTCGTAGCAGGAACAATAATTGTGGAATTTGCTAAATTATCTTTTTTCATTTTTTTCCTTATTATTTTTCAGATTTTTATCCCTAAAAATCAATAGCTCATAAAGAAATATAAATAAGTTGCACAAAAAATAGTGATTTGAATTATACTGCTCAACACAAAAGAAATATCCCAAATATATGGACCAGTAAGCAAAATTGAAAAACCTACAAGAATTTCGCCGGTTACATTTACAAACTGAGATTCTTTATCCTTAAAATGGTAAAATTTGACCAAAAATGCCACAAATAAAAATGAATTTAATACGTTAAATATCCATTGGAGGACTGGATTTCATGATAAATCATAAAGAGCTATCACATAAAATAGCCTGCGAAATAAAAAAGCTGGATAATACAGCAGTTCATGAAAGTGTTGGGTGTAACCGAAATTTTTAACCAAAATTCCATACTTTTCTAGTGTTTTTTCATCATTTGAATAAATTTCAAAACTATTTTTATATAATGTATAAATTATCAAAAAATTTACAATTCACCCAGAGAGAAAAGCAATATAAGCAAGAATAGAATCAATTATTGTACGAGAGTCTTGGAATGAAAAATGATTCATTCCAATAATAGCAGCGATCATTAAAAACATATAAAATTGTATTCAAATCTTAATAAAGATATGATACCTGTATTTTCCAAGAAATTTGTGAATTTTTAAGAAAATCGATCGATGCGAAAAAGATGATAATAAATACGGGATAGTCCAGATTAAAATCACAGTGATAGCCAGAAGAAGAATTCCACCTGCATTAACCAAAAACGAGCTGCTTTTATATCCATAATCGTAAAAGCTATCAATTGGCTCCAGTTCTTTTCTATTAGTTTCTCCAAAAATATGTTTCCCAACATCTTTTAGGTATCCAAAAGAAACAAATGCCATTCAAAATTGATAAAGATTATCAGGAATTCCAATACTTTGAAGAGGAATAAATGCCAATAACGCTATCATATTTACATATGTCCATCAAGCTCCAGATTTACCTGTTATCATTGAATCTAAAAATGCCCCTATAATAACTATAATAGAAGTATAAGTCCCAGCAGTTTTTGAAGCTTTAGCTAAATTAGATAATTTGGTGACCTTATGGCTTTCAGTGTCTTTACAAGAAGATGGCGTATCACCCAAAGTAATTGTGGAATCCTTACACGCTAAGCATTGGTCTTCGTTTGGCCCGACACATGTGTGGCAGCTCATATCACAAAATCCACATGTTAAAGGGGATACTGAAATTATGTATTCATTTTCTTGGCAGCTGCAATTTCCATCTGAATTTGGAGTAATTGTCTCATTTTTGCATAAAATACAATGATTATGATCAAGCGCTGAACATGACAAACAGTCATCGTGACAGTTTCCACAGATAAGGGGAGATACAGATATAATATGTTCTGAGCTTTTGCAACTGCATTGCCCATGAGGCTGCTGAGGCGTTATTGAGGAATCTTTGCAAGTCAAGCAATCGTCATCATTTGGGCCTAAACAGGTAGCGCATAATTCAGAACAAATATGACACTTTAACGGTGATTTAGAAGAAATATATTCGTCATCTAAGCATCTGCATTGCCCTGGAGTTGTAGCAGGAATTATAGAAGAATCTTTGCATAAGATGCAGTCATTTCTATTTGGCCCTATACATGTTAAACAGTCAGAATGGCATTCCTCACAAATTAAAGGAGACTTGGAAACTATATATTCTGACACATCACAAGTGCATTTTCCTGGAACCCTACTTAGTGTCACGTCTGCATCTGTACAGGCCAAGCATTGATTTGATTTGGGCCCAATACAATTTAGGCATGAACGATCACAATTTCCGCATTTAAATGGATTTTTAGTAATCAAATATTGACCAGGCATGCATGAGCATGAACCTGGAGTTGTTTCAAGTACTATTGAGGTATCTTTACACGTCAAACAATCCTCAGCAGAAGGTCCTACACAAGATAAGCACGAAGAATCGCAATCGTCACAAATTAAAGGAGAATTTGAACTAATATATTGAGAATTTCCACAGCCACAAATGCCGGAAGCAGATGGAGTAATTGCTGCATTTGTACAGGAGATGCAATTAGAGCTTGATGGCCCACTACAAGAAGCACATGACGAGTCACAGTTCCCACACGATAAAGGACTATTTGTAATAATATACTGGTTTGATAAACAAGTGCATGATCCAGGGCTTGTTGCTGGGACTATAGATCCATCAATACATGTAAGGCATTGAGTACTTAAAGCTCCTGAACAATCTAAGCAAGAACTATGACAGTTTCCGCATAAAAGGGGTGAATATGTAGCTATGTATTGAGAAGTGCTGCATTGGCAAGAGCCTGGAGAGGCACTGGGAGTTATTAAATTATTTGAGCACGTTAAACAATCGCTTGGATTTGGTCCTGAGCAAGTCCCACACGATGAGTCACAAATTCCACAGTTCAATGGATTATTTGAAATTGCATACTGATTATTGGGACAAACACAAAAATATGGAGTAGAAATCAATGTGATTCCATTTGGGCATGATAAACAATCAGATGATAAACTTCCTGAGCAAGTTTGGCATGAAGAATCACATGAGTTGCAAGTCTTGGGATTTAAAGATGACATGTACTCATTAGGATTGCAAGCACAAGAATCTGGAGTTGTATTTAAAACAATTGCTGAATTAGTGCAAATTATGCAGTCATATAAAGTGCCACCACTGCATGCAGCACAAGAACTGTGACAAGTGCCACATATAAGAGGGTTAATTGATATAATGTACTCATTTGGATTGCACGAGCAAGAACTTGGAGGGTTCGATAAAACTATTGAAGAATCCGCACATGTATAGCATTGATTAGCTGAGGATTCTGAGCAAGTTGAACACGTTGAGTCGCAGTTTCCACAAGATAAAGGACTATTAGAAATAGTGTATTGATTAAATAGGCATGAGCAAGCTCCTGGAGGAGTGCTAAGGGTTATCGCTGAATTTGTGCAAGTTAAGCAATCATTCAAAGTGCTGCTAATACATGAAGCGCAGGAATTATGACAAGGACTACATGTAAGAGGATTATTTGACACCATGTACTCATTTGAATTGCATGAGCAAGAGCTTGGAGGGCTTGATAAAACTATTGAGGAATCAAAGCAAGTAAGGCATTCACTGCTTAAAGGTCCTGAGCAATCTGAGCAAGAAGCATCGCAGTTTCCACACGAAAGTGGAGAATATGTAACTATATATTGAGAAGTCCCACATTGGCAGTATCCAGGAGATGTGCTAGGAGTTATTAAATTATTTGAGCAAACTAAGCATTCGCTTGTATTTGGCCCTGAACAAGTCTGACACGATGAGTCACAATTTCCGCAAGCCAATGGATTACCAGAAACAATATATTGATTATTTGCACATGAGCAAAAGCTTGGTGTAGAAGATAGTGTAATTCCATTTGGACAAGATAAACAGTCTGTAGATAATCCTCCAGAGCACGTTAAGCACGAAGAATGACAAGAACTGCATGCTTTGGGATTTAATGATGACATATACTCATTAGAATTACAAGCGCAAGAGTCTGGAGTCGAATTTAAAATAATTGCTGAGTTAGCACAGGTGATACAGTCAGAGTTTGATGGTCCACTACACGTTGCACAGGATGAATCGCAGTTTCCGCATGACCTGGGATTATTTGTAATAATATACTGATTAGATAAGCAGGTGCATGATCCAGGGCTTGTAGCAGGGGTTATAGATCCATCAATACATGTAAGGCATTGGCTACTTAAGGCTCCTGAGCAATCTAAGCAAGAACTATGACAGTTTCCACATAAAAGAGGCGAGTATGTAGCTATGTATTGAGAAGTGCTGCATTGGCAATATCCTGGAGAGGTGCTAGGAGTTATTAAATTATTTGTACATGCCACGCAGTCACCTGCGTTTGGCCCTGAGCATCAGCTGCATGATGAGTGACAGTTTCCACAAGCCAAGGGATTATTTGAGGTCGCATACTGATTATTCGAGCAAACACAAAAACTTGGAGTACTCGCCAATGTAACTCCATTAGGACATGATAAACAATCAGTAGACAACCCTCCAGAGCAAGTTAAGCACGAAGAATGGCACGAAATGCAGGTCTTAGGATTTAAAGATGACATATACTCATTAGAATTGCAAGCACAAGATCCTGGAGTTGTATTTAAAACAATTGCTGAGTTCGTACATGTTATGCAATCACTTAGTGTCCCTCCACTGCATGTAGCACAAGAGCTGTGGCAAGAACCACATGTAAAAGGATTTCTGGATACTATATACTCATTTGTATTGCATGAACAAGAGCTTGGAGGGCTTGATAAAACTATTGATGAATCTGCACAACTACTGCATTCGCTATTTGAAGGTCCTGAACAGTCTGAGCATGAACTATCACAGCTTCCACAAGAAAATGGTGAATTTGTAGCAATATATTGATGAGAACTACATTGACAATATCCAGGAGAGGTGCTAGGAGTTATCAAATTATTTGAGCATGTCAGACAATCGCTTGTATTTGGCCCTGAACAAGTTTGACATGATGAGTGACAGTTTCCACAAGTTAATGGATTATTTGAAATTGTATACTGATTATTGAGACAAGTACAAGAACTAGGTTTTGTTGCTAAGATATTTCCATTTTGGCATGAAAAACAAAGAGCAGACGACCCTCCAGAGCAAGTTAAGCATGAAGAATGGCATGAACTACATACTTTAGGGTTATTTGATGACATATATTGATTAGAACTGCAAGAGCAAGAGTCCGGTGTGCTTGATAAATGTATTGCTAAGTCTGAACAAGTGAGACATTCGCTACTTGAAGGGCCTGAGCAAGTTTTACATGATGAATCACAAATTCCACAGGTTAATGGATTACTTGAAGTAGCATATTGACCAACCGGGCAAACGCAAAAACTTGGAGTAGTAGTTAGTGTTATCCCATTTGGGCATGATAAACAATCATTAAGTGATGCTCCAGAACAGGTTAAACATGTTGTATCACAAGATACGCATTCCCGAGGAGTTGATGATGCCATATACTGGTTAGAGTTGCATTCACACGCATTTGGAGTTGAAGATAAAGCAATTGATGAGTCAGTACATATAATGCAATCATTATTAGTTCCACCTGCGCATTCTGCACAAGAGCTATGGCAAGTTCCACATGTAAAAGGGTCCAAAGATGCTACATACGTGTTTCCTCTGCAAAAGCACGGCCCTACACCTGCTAAAACTTTTGATGAATCTCAACAAGCAGTACAATCATTAATTGTAGGTCTATACATTTCATGCAATCACTATGACAATAAGAGCATACAAGTGGAGAACTTTGAGAAATATAACACCAATAAGAGCATCCACACATATTAGAAGCACCACAAAATCCATCATAATTAGCCATTCCTGGGTCTGTGCAAGCAGTGCATTCACCATTTCCTGGTCCATAGCATTTTGAACACAATGGATCGCAGGGATAACAAACCAATGGATCATCATTGAATGCATACTCACCATCAATGCATTGGCACATCCCATAGAGAAGTGTTCCAACATTACAAGTCAAGCAATCATATAAACTATCACCAGTGCATGTCAGGCAATTAGCATGGCAAGGGCTACAGGTTTTTGGATCAAAGCTTGACATATACTCATTAGAATTGCAGATGCAAGAATCTGGAGTTTGCCCTAAAACAATTGTGCTATCAGTGCAGGTGAGGCAATCAGTGCTTAAAGGACCACTACAAGTGGCACATGAAGGGTCGCAAGTATATTTTTTAGATGATATATGGGAATCAAGATTTGGGGAGATAGTGTTTCATAGGCAAGATTTTTCAATTGGAGAGTAAGGATGAATACTGCAATAAGTGCTTTCAAGGTCGATACAGTCAGTTTCTAAAGGACCTGAACAAGTTTTAGAACAGTTAGGATGGCAGGTAATGCATTTATATATATCAGAATCATAGCAACTTGCTAAATTTTCAGAGCAAATGCATTCAGATGAACAACTATCAGGATAAAAAGGATTTTCACAATCAGAAATGCAATATCCAGAGGGTAAACAATAATCACACCCTACACATGAAGTGCTGAAGTAAGCACCCTTGTAGCCTGATATAGATTCTGAAGAATTTAACAATGTGAACTGATAAATATACCCAATGAACCCAGAATTGCAATTAAGATCGCATCCAATATTTGTAGTCAAGCTTGAAGAATCATCATATTTTCCATTGTATGTAATTTCTTGATATTTTTCATCTGAAGAATAAATAAGCTCATTTGTCAAATTTTCTGAAAATACTACACTTGCTGCTATAAAAATCCACTGGTCTAAATAGAAAATACTATAACTAATTGGTAAAAATAAATCAGATTCTATATTTATTTGCTTTTGAGATGCGACTGATGCAAAAAAATATAAATTTTTGAATAATACACTGAATTCTATTAAAATATTATCCAAGTAGTCATAACGTGAAAAAATCGTCCCATCTGATTTAACAAAAATCCATAAGCGAATAGTAAAAATGGGTGGAATTGATAGAGGTTTCTGAACTATGGAATTTGTTGGAGGAGTTAGCAAATTTGAACCAGAAAAATAAGCACCTCTAGATGTCCAAATAATATTTTCTTGCTCAAATTCAGAAGAATAGCCGCTAACGCAGTGATTTCCATTTCCACTGGTGTCATTAAGGACTTCTCCTATTCCTTGATAAAAAAGGTAGTCAAAAATCTGAGAACTGCTTGCTGTGTAGATTTTATCTAGTGTAAGCAAAATAAATACGACTATTCCTAGTTTACTAATCATTATAATGGATAGAAATTCTTCTAAAAGCATGGTTATATTAAAAGATTTTTTCTAATGATTTTTCCAAAATTTAGACTTTGAGAAGCCAAGTAAATACTTTTCTGAAATAAGAAAAATTAAAATTTATGGCAAAAAAGATTTTAACAGATGATTTATAACGAATCTGATGTTTTTGAAGTTAATTAAAGCAATAACTAATAATTAATATAAACTGTGCTCTAATTATTATTTATTAGCTAAATTCTATTGGATTTTATTTTGCTGTTTATAGATAAAAATGTGACAAACAGTTTTAAAGCTCCAAAAGATTTCTTGATCCATTTTATCAACAGCATTTTTATATTTTTATATATATTATATGCTTAAAATAGCATTTTTATATTTTTATACTATATGTAATTTTGCAATAAAGATGGTCTTTTTAGCTGAAATTTAATTAGTTTTTGGAAATTAAATCTTAATTATCCAGCAATTTTAATTTTTTACCTAGCATTTGATTCATAGGAAATGATATTTTTATGACTTAGTATATATGTGGTAAAAAATTTCTTTTAATAAAAATTTTTGTTTTCCTTGCAATTTTTTGGCATAACTATAAATAATTAAGCCTCTTAATGCTAGAATCAGAATTAATTCCGGGGCTTGAATCTTTAACTCATGTTTTTATTTATACTTTGTAAATAAAATTAAGTACTTCTTGTTTCTTGAAACTAATTTTATAAAGAAAAATAGCCTGAAATTTGATGATTTATTTTTCAAAGTCTTCTTTCAAGATAGAATGTTTCAATGCCTTGAATCAATTAAATGATTTTTCTATGTAGATTTCAATTTCTCATTTATTACTTCTTAAATAATTTATGCCGGCTTCCAATTATTAAAGGAAACTTAGCTTAATATCTTGGAAGAATTTTATGAATCATAAGAGTTTGAGAAAACTTAATATATTTCAGATATAATTAATAAGGTTCAGGCAGAAAATATTTAATCTTTAAAGTATTAATTTTGATACAGATGAGGTTTAATGATTTAGAAGATATAAAATATAAAAAATTAGATAAATGATAAATGCTATGCAATAAAATCTTAATGATTATCATGGTCAAATATTTCTGAATCACTTTCCAATAAACTACGAGGAGTATTGTTTAATTGTTTTGAATGTTCGATAGAATGAATATCGCTCGTAGCAGGGACGATATATGTAGAGATTGTTTGATTTTCTTTTCTTATTTTTTTCTTTATTATCTTCCAGATTTGTAATGCCAAAAATCAATAGCTCATAAAGAAATATAAATAAGTTGCGCAAAAAATAGTGATTTGAATTATACTGCTCAATACAGAAGGAATATCCCATATATATGGACCTGTAAGCAAAATTGAAAAGCCTACAAGAATTTCGCCAATTACATTCAGAAAATGGGTTTCTTTGTCTTTGAAATGGTAAAATTTAACCAAAAATGTGACAAATAAAAATGCTAATAAAAAGTTAAATATCCATTGAAGGACTGGTCACCATGAAAAATTATAAAGAATTATCACATAAAATAGCCTGCGAAATAAAAATGCTGGATAATATAGCAGCTCATAAAAATGTTGAGTGATACGGAAGTTTTTAACTAAGCATCCATACTTTTCTAGTGTGTTTTGATCATTTGAATAAATTTCAAAACTGTTTATATATAAGGTATAAATAATCAAAAAATTCACAATTCAGCCAGAGAGAAAAGCAATATAAGCGAAAATAGAATCAATTATTGTACGAGTGTCTTGGAATGAAAAATGATTCATTCCAATAACAGCAGCGATCATTAAAAACATATAAAATTCAATTCAAATTTTTATAAAGATATGATACCTGTATTTCCCCAGGAACTTATGAATTTTTGGGAAAATTGAACGATGCGAAAAAGATGATAATAAATATGGGATAATTCAGGATAAAATAACAATTATCGCCAATAAAAAAATTCCACCTGCATTAACCAAAAACGAGCTACTTTTGTATCCATTTATATAAAAACTATGAATTGGTTCCAGTTCTTTTCTATTAGTTTCTCCAAAAATATATTTTCCAACATCTTTTAGGTATCCAAAAGAGACAAATGCTGTTCAAAATTGATAAAGATTGTCAGGAATTGCAATATTTTGAAGAGGAATAAATGCCAGTAGCGATATCATATTTACATATGTCCACCAAGCTCCAGATTTGCCTGTAATTATTGACTGTATAAACCCACCTAAAATTACTATAATAGAAGTAGCAGTCCCAGCGATTTTTGAAGCGTTAGCCCAAGAAGCTAATTTAGTGCCATTATTGTTTGAAGAATCTTTACAAGAAGATGGCTTTTTGCTCAAAATAATTGTAGAATCATTACATGTTAAGCATTGATTTTTGTGTGGTCCTTCACACGTTTTGCAGCTTTTATCACAAGATCCACATGTTAACGGGGAAACTGAAATTATATATTCATTTTCTTGGCAACTGCAATTCCCATCTGAATTTGGAGTAATTGTCGAATTTTTGCACAGGATGCAGTCATTTATATTTGGCCCGATGCATGTTAAACAGTTAAAATGGCATTCTTCACAAATTAAATTAGACTTAGAAACTATATATTCTGATGTGTCGCAAGCGCATTTTCCTGGACTACTACTTAGAGTTACGTCTGTATCTACACAGGTCAAGCATTGATTTGATTTGGGTCCAACACAAGTTAGGCATGAACTTTCACAAATTCCGCATTCAAAAGGATTTTTAGTAATCAAATATTGGCCAGGCATGCATGAGCATGACCCTGGAGTTATTTCAAGCACTATTGAGGTATCTTTACACATTAAACAATCCTCTGCAGAAGGTCCTAAACAGGACAAGCACGAAGAATCGCAATTGCCACAAATAAAAGGAGAATTTGAAATAATATATTGAGAAGTTCCACAGCCACAAGTACCGGAAGCAGATGGAGTAATTGCTGAGTTTGTACAGGTGATACAGTCAGAGCTTGATGGCCCACTACAAGAAGCGCATGATGAGTAGCAATTTCCGCATGATAAAGGATTATTTGTAATAATATACTGGTTTGATAAACAAGTGCATGATCCGGGGCTTGTAGCTGGGGTTATAGATCCACCAATACATGTAAGGCATTGAGTGCTTAAAGCTCCTGAACAATCTAAGCAAGAACTATGGCAGTTTCCGCATGAAAGAGGTGAGTATGTAGCTATGTATTGAGATGTGCTACACTGGCAATATCCTGGTGAGGTACTGGGAGTTATTAAATTATTGGAGCACGTCAAGCAATCGCTTTGGTTTGGGCCTGAACAAGTCTCGCATGATGAGTCACAAATTCCGCAGCTCAATGGGTTGTTTGAAATCACATAATAATTATTTGAGCAAACACAAAAATTTGGAGTAGATACCATTGCAATTCCACTTTGGCAAGATAAGCAATCAGATGATAAACTTCCTGAACAAGTTAAGCATGAAGAATCACATGAGTTGCAAGTCTTGGGATTTAAAGATGACATATACTCATTAAAATTACAAGCACAAGAATCTGGGGTTGTATTTAAAACAATTGCTGAATCAGTGCAGATTATGCAATCATATAAAGTGCCGCCACTGCACGTAGCACAAGAACTGTCACAAGTGCCACATGTAAGAGGGCTATTTGATATAATGTACTCATTTGTATTGCACGAGCAAGAACTTGGAGGGTTTGATAAAACTATTGAAGAATCTGCACACGTATAGCATTGATTTTCTGAGTATCCTGAACAAGTTTCACACGTTGAGTCACAGTTTCCGCAAGATAAAGGACTATTTGAGATAGTGTATTGATTATATAGGCATGAACAAGCTCCTGGAGGATTGTTAAGGGTTATTGCTGAATCCGTACATGTTAAGCAATCATTTAAAGTGCCGCCATTACAGGTAGCACATGAACTGTGGCAAGAACTACATGTAAGAGGGTTATTTGACACCATATACTCATTTAAATTGCATGAACAAGAGCTTGGAGTGCTTGATAAAACTATTGAAGAATCTGAGCAGGAAAGGCAATCACTACTTGATAATCCTGAACAGTCTAAACAAGAGCTATGACAGTTTCCACATGAAAGGGGAGAATATGTAACTATATATTGAGAAGTCCCACATTGGCAATATCCAGGAGATGTGCTAGGAGTTATTAAATTATTTGAGCATACTAAGCAATCGCTTGTATTTGGCCCTGAACAAGTTTGACATGACGAATCACAGTTTTCACAAGTCAATGGATTATTAGAAACCATATATTGATTATTTGCACATGAACAAAAGCTTGGTGTAGAAGATAGGATAATTCCATTTGGACAAGATTGACAATCTGTAGATAATCCTCCAGAGCACGTTAAGCACGAAGCATGACAAGAACTGCATGCTTTGGGATTTAATGATGACATATACTCATTAGAATTGCAAGTACAAGAGTCTGGAGTTGAATTTAAAATAATTGCTGAGTTAGTGCAGGTGTTGCAGTCAGAGTTTGATGGTCCACTACAATATCCACAGGATGAATCGCAGTTTCCGCAAGATAAAGGATTATTTGTTATAATATACTGATTAGCTAAGCAGGTGCATGATCCAGGGCTTGTAGCAGGGATTATAGATGGATCACTACATGCAAGGCATTGATCTTCAAAACCTCCTGAACAATCTGAGCAAGAACTATGACAGTTGTCACAGAAAAGAGGTGAATATGTAGCTATGTATTGAGAAGTGCCGCATTGGCAATATCCTGGAGAGGTGCTGGGAGTTATTAAATTATTTGAGCACGTTAAACAATCACTTGGATTTGGTCCTGAGCATGAGCTGCATGATGAGTGACAATTTCCACAGGCTAAGGGATTATTTGAAGATGCATACTGATTATTAGGGCAAGAACAAAAACTTGGAGTAGTCGCCAATGTAATTCCATTTGGGCATGATAAGCAATCATTAGATGACCCTCCAGAGCAAGTCGCACATGATGAATCGCAACTTCCACAGGTTAATGGATTGCTTGAAGTAGCATAATAACTCCCCTGACAAACGCAAAAACTTGGAGTAGTAGCTAGAGTTATTCCATTTGGGCACGACAAACAATCATTAGGCGAACTTCCAGAGCAAGTTAAGCATGTTGAATCACATGATCCGCAAGATTTTGGATTTGAAGATATCTCATACTGGTTAGAGCTGCATTCACAAGAACCTGGATTTGATGATAAAGTAATTGACGGGTCAGGGCAAGAAGTGCAATCATACATTGTTCCACCACTGCAAGTTGCACAAGAACTGTCACATAGCCCGCATTCAAAAGGGTCTAATGATATTGTATATTCGTTTTGAATGCAATAGCATGGCCCTGTGCCTGATAAAACTTTTGAGGAATCTCAGCAAGAAGTGCAGTCACTGCCTGTAGGTCCTGAACAAGTATAGCATTCAAAATGGCAAGTAGTGCATGTAAGTGGATTGCTTTGAGACATATACTCGTCAGAATTGCAGCTGCAAGAACCTGGAGTTTGCCCTAAAACAATTGTGCTATCAGTGCAGGTGAGGCAGTCAGTGCTTGAAGTACCACTACATGTGTCACATGAAGGGTCGCAAGTATATTTTTTAGATGCTATATGATAATTGGTGGGGATAATGTTCCATAGACAAGATTTTTCAATTGAAGAGTAAGGATGAGTGCCACAATATGTGCTTTGAATATCAATGCAGTCAGTTTCTAAAGGACCTGAACAAGTTTTAGAGCAGCTGGGATGGCAGGCTATGCATTTATATATATCTGAATCGTAACAACTTGCTAAATTTTCGGAGCACATGCATTTCGATGAACAATTATCAGGATAAAAAGGATTTTCACAATCAGAAATGCAAAATCCAGAGGGTAAACAATAATCACACCCTACACATGAAGAGCTGAAGTAAGCACCCTTGTAGGCTGATATTGGTTCTGAAGAATTTAGCAATGTAAACTGATAAATATATCCACTGAACCCAGAATTACAATCAAGATCACATCCAATATTTGTGGTCAAGCTTGAAGAATCATCATATTTTCCATTGTATGTAATTTCCATATATTTTTCATCTGAAGAGTAAATAAGTTCATGTGTATAATTGACTGAAAATTCTACTCTTGCTGCTACAAAAATTCACTGATCTGAATAAAATTTACTATAATTGATTGATAAAGCTAAACCAGATTCTATTTTAATTTGCTTTTGAAAACCGACTGAGGCAAAAAAGTACAAATCTTTCAATGATACGCTGAGTTCTATCAAAATATTATCTGAGTAGTCATAACGTGAAAAAATCATTCCATCTGATTTAACAAAAATTCAAAGGCAAGTTTCAAAAATGGGTGGAATTGATAAAGGTGACTGAACGACAGAATTTGTTGGAGGAGTTAGCAAATTTGAACCGGAAAAATAAGCTCCTCTAGATGTCCAAATAACATTTTCTGGCTCAAATTCAGAAGTATAGCCACTGACGCAATGATTTTCATTTCCACTGGTATCATTGAGGACTTCTCCTATGCCTTGATACAAAAGGTATTCAAAAATCTGAGAACTGCTTGTTGTGTAGATTTTATCTATTGCAAGCAAAATTAAAGCGACTATTCTTAGTTTACAAATCATTATAATTGATTAAATTTATTCTCATGGCATGTTTGAAATAAAAGATTTTCTCTTTGGAGATTTTTCTAGAATTCAGGCTTTAAGATGTTAAGAAAATTCTTTTCTAAATTAATTTAAAATTTATGCAGAAAAGGATTTTAACAAATAAATTATAACGAATCTGATCTTTTTAAGTTCATTAAAGCAATGACAAATAATTAATATAAGCAGAACGTTAAAGATTTTTTAGTTATATTCTATTGGATTTTTTGTGGGCTTTTTATAGATAAAAGTGTGTCACTAAATTTGGAAACTCCAAAAGATTTCTTTATAATTTCATAAAGAGCATTTTTATGTGATTTAAATAGCATTTTCATATTTTTATAAATACTATATGTAATTATGTAATAAAGATGGTATTTTTAGTTCAAATTTAATCAATTTTTGGAAATAAAATCGTATGATTTTAATTTTTTAGATGTTTTTATTGCTTAAAGATCATAAGAAAACTAATTTATTTTTTGAGAAATTTCCATCTTGAATTGATTCAAAACATTTAAATATTTCATATGTATAATTATGATTAGAATAATTAGATCTAAGCCTAAAACGAAAGAAATTAAAATAGTTCGTGTTCTAAAATATGATTTATAAATTTGATTGCTTCCATCCCATCCTTAGAGTATATATCATATAAAAATTTCTTTTATACAAGGTGGACTTGCCGATCAGTCTCAATGAGCTCTAGAAGTTGGCTCAGATCGCTAATTTCAAAATTTCAGTAATCAATATAAACTTTATGCTTTCATTGCAAATTTTTGGCAGATTATAATATCAAAACTTCTTAGTGCTAGAATCAGAAAGAATTCTGGGTTTATCTGACTCATGGCTTATTTATAATTAAAAATAAAATTGATGATTCCTTTTTCTAAAACTCATTTTATAAGACACAAAATTGAAATTTTTGGCGATTTGCTTCAGAGTCATCTTCTTCTGAAGATAGAATATTTTTGGTCCCGTTATAATTTATTTTCAAATAGATTTCTTAAATAATTGAAACAGATATTTTCAATTATTAAGGATTTCTTTGACTCTATCGCTATATTTTCAATTAGTTTCTTTTCGTTGAATAATCCAAAATAAATTATGTGTCATAGAATAAAGCAATTCACCAAAAATTTTCAATAAGATAATCACTTTTAATTTTAATTGATAAATGGAGCTTTCAGATCAACAAACATATGATTTAGCTGTTTCCAGGATCAGCAAAGCAATTAGCAATTCAGATAATTTTGAAGAATGAATAAGATTGGCAGAACAAGCTAAAGATTTCAATCAAAAGTACGGAACTGAAATAGGCTACATCATAACCTTGCTTTCTATAAAGTCAAAAAGTGAACTCTATAAAAAGTGTAGCACAAATCAAAAAGACGAAATTTTGAAAAATTTGCAAAGGTTGTTACAGTTGAAGAAGCTCGAAATTCCAGTTGAGGAAGTAAAAAACATTATAATTGGTTTTGCAATAGAATGAATTGAAGAAATAAATGACTTAAGAAAATATAAAGAATCTAGAGGCGAAGCAATTTGTCCAGACCCTGACGCAAGCAAAGAAATGCTAAAAATTCTTAACCAATTGGAGATAACTGAAGAGAAACATCAAGAGAAAATAAAAAAGTTAAATGAACTTTTCCCAATATCTCTTGAACCTATTCCGGTATCCCAAGATCCACCTATTTATATAACTCAAAGAAGCCAAATTGCTATGGGTTTTCCAATTTATGTTAGAAATGAATTAAATGTTAATCAATGCAGAATCATGTGGAGAGGACAAGAAATTGATGCAGTTATAAAATCCTATAAAGATCTAAATGGTTATAGAAGCACTGAAAAATTTGAAAAAGAAGTGGAAATTCTGTATAAGCTTTCAGGAACAAGCAGATTTTTCCTTGATTTTTATGGCTATTTTTATGATGAAATAATAGAAAACAATTCCAAAAAATATTGCTCAAATGTTGTAATGGAGTATTGCGAGCACAATCTTACAAGTTTGATCAAGTCAAGAGTTGACACAAAAAACGTATTTTCTCCAAAGGAGATAAACTCAATCGTCCTTGATTTACTCGAAGCTTTTCAAACTTTGGTGCGGCATAAAATTTATCATCAAGATATCAAACCAGACAATATTTTAATTACAAAAGATGGGCAACTGAAAATCGCCGATTTCAATGTATCAGGAATCAGGGAAGTAATGGAGCAAACTTATATGACTACTGCGGTCCATGATGTGATAGGAACTGCAAGTTATATGGCCCCAGAACTAAGAAATGCTCATATAAATGGAGTGGGGAAAGCCAAGTATAGGCCTGAAAAAGCTGATGTTTTTTCGCTTGGACTAGTTTTTTATCAGATTGCGACTTTTGATAATATTTTTAGATTTAATGAAGATCCTGCAAATAGAGAAAAGGTGTTGAAGAATGTGGAACTGCCTTGGCTGAGAGAACTTTTGTATGATATGCTTTCTTTTGAATATAAAGATAGGTTATCGTTCAGAAGGGCTCTTAAAAAAGTGTACCGTGATACTACTACTCAGGCACTTGACTCGAAAGCGAATTAAATATGATAAAAAATTATTAAAATTATTGGTAATTTCTGCATGCAATCTTGATCCTCTTCAATTAATAAAATAATAGCTTGTTATTGTTATTTTATATCTTTTTTTCTTTTTATTCTAGATTGGATTAAAGGTTATTTAATTGAGATAATGCATAAGATAGATTTCATAAAAATACTTGGATTATATAATTATTTTTGAAATTAAACATAATTTTGACTAAATACTTTGAAAGAATCAATATAATTACTCATATAATAAGTCTAGTAATCTACCTTAATTAAGAAATATTTCCGGTTCGGATTATTATTTTCTGAATGCAAAGAAAAGCTGCTTCATTCACATCTTTATTCGGATTTTACATAGCCTTCCATTTGGCTTCAAGTTTATTTGCTACCATTTTTCCATATAAATGAAACCTCACAAAACTCTCCAATATCTCCAAATACTAAAACCACAGTCTTCATGCTATCAGAACCTAGCAGCTTACAGACTTTTTCACTAGACCATTTTCCAAATTCTTCGCATTTTCTTTCTGAAAAGCTTCTGCATTCGTTACCCCTGGCACCAAATCTCCTCTTTCCCCTTCTTTAATCTCCCATTAACATCGAGCAAAACCTTGATTCTTAAAATTCATTTTATAAGGAATAAAAATTTGAAAATTTTGACAATTTATTTTTCATAGATATCTTCTTTTCAAGATATTATTTTTTCTATGCCTTGAATCAATTAATTTCTTTTTCCTATGGGCTTTTAGTTCTCATTTATAACTTTATTAAATAATTGATACAAATTTTCAGTTATCAAGGATTTTCTTTGACTTGATCATTATACTTTTCAATTAGATTCTTTTCGTTTAATAATCTAAATCAATTATGCGCCATAGACTAAAGCAATACACCAATTTTAATAAGAAAGCCACTTTCAAATTTAATTGATTATTGATAAAATGGAGAATTCAGATAAACATTCCAATGTTTTGGCTGTTTCCAGGATCACTAAAGCAATCAGCAATTCAAAAAATTTTGAAGAATGAATAAGATTGGCAGAACAAGCTAAAGATTTAAATCAAAAGTATGGAACTGAAATAGGCCATACAATAACCCTACTTTCTATAAAGTCAAAAAGTGAACTCTATAAAAATTGTGCAACATATCAAAAAGACGAAATTTTGAAAAATTTGCAAAGGTTGTTACAGTTGAAGAAGCTCGAAATTCCAGTTGGTGACGTAAAAAATATTATAATTGGTTTTGCGATAGAATGAATTGAAGAAATAAATGACTTAAGAAAATATAAAGAATCTAGAGGCGAAGCAGTTTATCCAGACCCTGACGCAAGTAAAGAAATGCTAAAAATTCTTAATCAATTGGAGATAACTGAAGAGAGATCTCAACAAAAATTAAAACAATTAAATGAACTTTTCCCAGTGCCTCTTGAACCTACTCCAGAATTCCAAGATCCAACTATTTATATAACTCAGAGAAGCCAAATTGTTATGGGTTGTCCAATTTATGTTCGAAATGAGCTGAATGTTAATCAATGCAGAATCATGTGGAGAGGACAAGAAATTGATGCAGTTATAAAAACCTATAAAGATCTCAATGGCTATAGAAGCAGAGAAAAGTTTGAAAAAGAAGTTGAAATTTTGCATAAGCTATCAGCATAGATAGACATTAAAGAAATGTGCTGGTGGGTTGTTACTTTCTAAAGACTACAATAAAAGGTGAGAGTAAATTCTTTTTATAGTGGAATAAATCAATTTTCTTAAAATATTTATTAATTATTTGAACCCAAAAGTAGTTTTACGCCCATACTGCAGATTGGCACTTGACATCATCTTAAAAATTACATAAGCTATCAGGAACAAGCAGATTTTTCCTTGATTTTTATGGCTATTTTTATGATGAGATGATTGAAGATAACATCACAAAATATTGCTCAAATGTGATTATGGAGTATTGCCCTTACAGTCTTAAGAATTTAATAAAGGAAAGACTTCGCCTAAACAGTAGATTTTCTCCACAAGAGTTAAATTCAATAGTTCTTGATTTACTTGAAGCTTTTCGCATTTTGGTAGGCCATAAAATTTATCATCAAGATATCAAGCCAGACAATATTTTAATTACAAAAGATGGACAGCTGAAAATTGCAGATTTCAATGTGTCAGGAATCGGAGAAGTGATGGAGCAAACTTATATGACTACTGCAGTCCATGATGTAATAGGAACTGCAAGCTATATGGCTCCAGAGGTAAGAAATGCGGCGATAAATTGAGTTGAAAAAGCTAAATACAGGCTTGAGAGAGCTGATGTTTTTTCACTTGGGTTAGTACTTTACCAATGCGCGACTTTTGATAATATTTTTAGATTTAATGAAGATCCTGCAAATAGAGAAAAGGCACTGAAAAATGTGGAACTGCCTTGGCTGAGAGAACTTTTGTATGATATGCTTTCTTTTGAATATAAAGATAGGCTATCGTTTAGAAGGGCTTTTAAAAAGGTGTACCGTGATACTGCTACAAAGGAAATTAATTCTAAAGCGAATTAATTATAGCAAAAATTATTAAAATGAAAACAAATTTTAATATGAATCTTCTCCAATAAGAGTTGGTTTGAAATTTTTTCAGGTTGATAAAGGCTATTTATTACAGATATAAATAAGATCGATTTATAAAATAATATATAATAACTTTAAATCATTGTAATATTTATTTATAAAATAAAACAATATGATTTTAACTTTAATAATTTAAAAAAGTAATATATATATTTTCTAATGAAGAAAATATTCTAAATAGACGATTTAAATTATGAAATTTTTTTCTGATAAATAACATAACCATTATAATTACTCGCAATTAAGTCTATTAATCTATTTTAATTAAGAGATGCTCTGCCAGTTCTGGATCATTATTTTCTGAATACAAAGCAAAGCTGCCCCATTCACATCTTTATTCGGATTTTGCATCAACTCCATCGCCTTAATCTTCGCCCCAAGTTTACTTGCTACCGTTTTTCCATACGGATGAAACCTCGCAAACTCTCCAATATCTCCAAGCGCCAATACCACCGTCTGCACACTTTCCGAATTCAGCAGCTGCACAAGTTTTTTCACAGGCCCAAAACTATCATTTTCCAAATGCTTCGCATTTTCTTTCCAAAAAGCTTCTGTATGTGTTACCCCAGGCACCAAGTCTCCTCTTTCTACTTCTTTAAGCCACTTATCAAACGACGAAAACAGTTTTACATTACTCGCCAAAATATCTCCCATATCCTTTACCAATTCAGTCACATCTGGGTCTTTTAATATTCTTTTTGACAAATTATCAATAATTTCTACCAATTTATTTTCAATCATAATTTCTACAGTCCCTTCGCCATTTGACAAATTTTTTAAAGTGCCTAAAGCTACCCTTATGACTTTTTCTTTATCAGTCCTTCTGAGTTCTTTTATGATTTTTCCTATCAAATTGTAGTCACTTCTTATGAAAAATTCATAGGATTCTTCATCAAAAGAAATCATCCATAAGCAGCATATAGCGGCGTATATAGGCTGATGAATCCCTGATTTTTGGTCAAGTAAAGGAACAAGAATGGTGCGTAAACCACCTGTTCTGAGGAATTCGCGTCTTACTGCGTCGATTTTGAAGAGAGGCAAAAAGCAATATGTAGCTTCTTCTAATGGTAAAGTGCTGTCCATGCCTTGGTTTATTATAGAATCGACAAGTCTTGATGCTTGGGTTATATAATCTCCAGGGTTTTCACGGTTTCTTAATATAAGTTCTCCTAGGATTGTGGAAAGAATATGACTAGCTGCTCCTACTATTATAGGAATTGTTTTATAAGTACTTGAAAATCTCACCAATAAATTGATCACATTAAATGTCTCTCTTCCTGTCGCAAGCTGAATCAAGGTTAAAACTTGTCGAGAATCATCTTGAATAATTCCATCAATTGTTGCCAAAAGACTTTGTGCAAAAATTTCATCGTCTGATGTACAGTCTAATAGAGAAAATAAGGTGCGATATATTGGAATTGGGTCTTCTGCAATTCTTCTACGCTGTTCGTCAAGATTGCTTACCATGAATGAGGTGTAGATATCAGATTGTCCGCGGCCTATTGAGCCTGCAGCTTCAATTTGATGGACGTTTGGCTTCATATAGATAGAAAGACTGGAATATGCTTCAGGGTGGACGTTAAAGACTATTGAAAAAGCCATCAACCTGTCTCTTGAGACTGCCATTATTTATGAGATTTGTTTGGATTATATTTTGTGAGGATTTAGGGTTAAGCTTACTTATATTGGATTTTTTTATTAAATTGGCAAAATTATAGTTGACTGTAAAATTTATGCACTGGAAATATAATAAGAAAAATGAATATTTAATTATGAAAAATGCTTGAAGATAGAAAATTCAATTTAAGCAGAATTGACTACAGCTTTGATGAAAAAATATACACAAGCTTTGGAGAAAGCGAAACTGGATTAGATACACCTGAAATAGCTAGACCAAAATCAAGAACCCCTACACTCTTCCATCATCGCCAAATGAGTCTCCTGAGAAGAAAAGAAAAACATACACGCAAAACAAATTCAAAAGATTTCAAGCCAAAAACTTTTAAAGACCTTGAAAGCGTTATAAACTATTTAAGCACAAAAACTCCTGAATGGCACAATCTTAAAGCCCAACTTAAAAATCCAACTGCTGGGACTAATATTCAAAAATTAAGAGTTTTGAGTGAAGGATTAGGTCATGAAAAAAAATTGGGACCAGGAAGCTATATTTCAAATACCCCAACATCTGGGCCTGCATTTAGATTTTCCCCTACACCAAGATTTAATTCAACAGAAGAAGATAGAGCTGATATTGTATATCCAAGATCACTCTATCTTAGTGAATCAAGAAGAGTCCAAATAAATAAATTAATCAAAAAGAACAAAAATCTCTCAAAAATCACTCCTGAAGAGTTTAAAAGTCTTTTATCTGAAAAATTCAAAGAAAAAAAAGAAAAAGAATATCAGATAAGAAAAGTGAAGAAATTTTTGGATGAGAGAAAGCATGAAGAAATGATGAATAAATATTTAGAAAAACAAAAGAGATTTGAGCAGTTTAAATATAAAAAAGATTATGATATAATAGGAAAGCCTTGAATTATAATCGCTGCATCAATAGGAATTTGTACAGCTCTGCATTATAAATATTTGGCATTGATAAAGACACAAAAAAATAAAACAAGACTAAATTCTTTATTCCGAAGCGTCTCTAAATCTATTGGAAGAATTTCCAGGCGTATGAAAACTCAAAAAATCCAGAAAGCCATAGAAACCATTAAGAGATTACTTGTTCCTTATATAAAAAATCGAAATAAGCATAAAGGTGTTAAAGATGCCAGAATTATATGTGAAGTTATTGAAAGAATGATGTTTAGTAAAAAAATTTTTAGTTTAATATTTTATTGAAGAGCAAAGGTAAAATTAGTACAAAAAATATGAAAAGATGCTTATATGATAAGAAAAGCAAAATTAAAGGCACTTAAAAAATTGTGGCAAAAAATCGAAAAAGAGCTGCATACGAAATATATACAAGCTCATGGAGGGACAAGGTCTTGGGTACCTCCTTTAGTAAGGGATCATTTTATAAAGGAATTTTTAAGAAACCATTTAGTTTCATATGCTTCTGAGTCAAAAAATTATCATCAAAAAGTTGATAAGATCACAAAAGAATTTTTATCAAGCGTCATTGAAAGAGATATGGAAGAATGAATTACGGGTAAAAAAATTTATTTACAAGATAAACTCCCACCTAAGCCGATACTAAAGCTTTACACTGACAAAACCACTATGAAAAGTTTAGTTGAAAAAGCTGAAAAATCAAGACTTCAATGGGATAGAATAATCCAAGCAGAAAAAAAAGCCCTTGGGAAGAGCGACATCAAGCTTAAAAAAGATCCAGTTACTCATGTTATTAAAGTTGTAAATGATCCAGAAGAAGATAAAGAAGAAGCAACAGAAAATGATATCGCGGTAACGCAGCCAACAGAAGGTGTTGAGTTTTCTGTTGATTTATCAAATGAAATATTCTTTGATCCTCCTAAAGTATCAAAAAACCGCAAAAAATCAAGGAAAAAAACTTTGGTAAAACCTAAAAAATAATATAAATTAATTTATGGAAGCGCTGGACAAAAAACTTTCAGATCTAGTTGTCAAATATAAATTTGACTTCCAAAAAATTGCCAGAGAGCTTGGAAAGTCTCAAGACGAATTACGTAAAAGATGAACCCACATTCACTGTTCAAGGCAAAATAAATTAGTTCCCGCAAAAGCAGAAATCAAAATTCCGCAAAATATAATTAAATCCTCAATTGAAGAAATTACTGCAACAGAATTATTATCTACAAATCGTGAAAATAAAAATTATCTTGATACTTCCAATGTAGATTTTACTGTCCAAAAATCAATTTCAATTACAGGAGAAGAGATCACGCCTAGCGGATTTTGTATTCTTAAACACTCATTAAAAGACACTTTTACAAAAATAAGGACCAGAGTAAAAGAGTTTTTGCCTGATATGGATTTTAACGAAGAAGAAAATTTGGATGAAGGAGTCATGCATTTTCAAGTGTCACTTGGGGATGGGAATTTTTTATTTCAAGCTAAAGGAAATGAAGAGGAAGAAGAATGAAAAGAGGTAGCACCAGGAGTGCCAATGCCAAATTTTGATGATATAAAAGTGATACCAGATGAAGATGTACCTAAGCCAAAAATTAATGGAAAAATTGAGGAAATTGAAATACCAAAAGTAGAAGGGGAGGTCAAAAAAGAAAAGAAAATGAAAGAAGTATGGTTTAAAGGGAGGAAAACAATGGTAGCGTATTCAAGCAGTGAAGAAGAAGAGGAGGAGGAAAGCGAAGATGAAAGTAATAAAGAAAGTGAAGAAGAAGCTTATGAAGCAGAAGAAGAAAACGAAGATAGCGATAGCTTTTAATTTCGCGTTGCTTCTATATCTAATATAAAATTATCTTCAATGATATCTTTTCTTTTCCATCACATAAAAATATTCAATTATCTCTTACATCAATTTTTATGCTATAAATGAAAATCACCTCAAGCATCTTAGCAGGCCTTTTCGCAGCCACAGCCGGCGCATTCGGAAAATTCGGTTTCCAATCCTTCTCCTGGGACCCCTCTCTCTTCTACGAAGAACTCTCCTTAAAAATCGTCTGCATTATCACCATGCTCCTCTTAAACTCCTTAATGATCAAATTTTTCATGCAAAGCTTAAAAGACCTTGGCGCCTCCAAAGCTACCGTCATCAATTTTACTTGCAATTACATGAGTTCCGCTCTCTTTGGCTACCTCGTTTATTCCGAATATTTATCCCTTACCTGGGGCTTAGGAGCTTTTTTGATGATAATTGGTGTTTATATAATATCAAAAGATTAATTAATATTATGGAGCTACCAGTGATAAACGAAAAATCACATGAAAAGATTATGAATAGTCTGAGAAAAAGACTAGAATTAAGAGGAGCAAGTCAACGAAAACTGCATTGTCCACCTAGAAATTATGATAGGGCGGTAGAAGAAATGAATCTTATGCAGAAAAGTTTTGATAAAGAAAGAGAAGATTTAATCGCAAAATTGCATTGTTCGTTAAAAGAAATTTCTCCCAAGGAAAAATTCAAAATGAGATCGAAAACGGAAAAATCGAATACGAAGAAAAGAGAAAAAATTTGAAAAGAGTTTGTTATGCAGAGTAAATATATGAAATCGCCGAGATATTTGAAGTCGGTTTATAGAGGGATTACAGAGAGGTCGCAGTCTACGCTTGGGAATAGATATGAAAGAGTTATAAATGAATCTGTGTGTGACAGAAAGTCCACATCAGCCTGGTGGGTTATCGCCTTGGCCAGATTCAAGGTCGATAAGTCCAGTTAGATCAAGAGAATCTCCTAATAAATATAGACCAGCTTCACATCTAAAACAAAGGTATTTTATGATATCTGAAAGCAAATCCTCCCCAAAACATCTAGCAACAGCAAATGCTTCGAATCCTAACACAAATTGTTCATCTCCACAACTTACTCACATAAACGAAATTATTTCCTCTTGTTTGGAATTTAATAACGGAGAAGTTCCAAAATTTCCGAAATCATCATCAAAAGGACTAAAACCAAATGAAGAAGTGAAAATTCTTGTGAAAGCGATAAATAAATATGAGGAGTCTTCATTGGAAAACGAGCTGGAACAGTTGCCAATAAGTGAACATATAAATAGAGAAAAAGCAATGAGAAAAGAAGCTATGAAAAATTTATATGATACAAAATCATTAGAAAAGCTTAAAAAAGACCGATGAGACACCTCCTACTTCGTAGGCTGCAAACTTCGCAGTAAACGTGTCTGAAAATACAAAGGCGATATTCTCCCAAAAAAATTCCAAAACGAAATCATCAGCAACTACATGAATTCTAAATTCCTGTAAATTTAAAATTTTCGAATAATCCTAACTTATCCATTAAGCTTCCGCT
>CATKHM010000108.1:0-38328 GCA_949751825.1 Blepharisma undulans
CCCTAACACCCTAACACCCTAACACCCTAACACCCTAACACCCTAACACCCTAACACCCTAACACCCTAACACCCTAACACCCTAACACATCAAAATTTATAGGTGTAAAAAATTACAATATTTAAAAGCGACCTTAAGTGAACTAAATAATTGCCTATATTGAGATGAATCTTAAAGGCAGGAAACAGAAAATAGATTTCGATAAAAATTGATTGAATTAGATTAATGAAGAGTCTAAAATGTGTAATGTTGATAATTATATTGCTAATTCACAATTCTTTGTTATATATTACAATACAATAAAATTTTTATTTTTAAATTTATATATATTTTTATAAAGAAGTCCTTTACTAACGAATATATTTTTAAATGGGAATTTTAATCTGATATTTTTCTTGAGAAACCACAAAATAAATAAAATTTCATTAATTACTTTTAAAAAATTATAATAATAAAAGCATGGAATTTCGATTCTCATGACAAAAGTTGCATAGCAACTTATCCTAGTTATTATCATCTTTTATTCGCCTATGTTGCCTAAATCATTTTCGAAAAATATGATCATTTTGAGCGCAAATTTAATTATAAACAAGTTAAAACTAGCACAGACAAAAATCAGCAATTTTTTTTATGTTAGAAGGAATTTTTAATTTGTGTTTAAAAATAATCAGCATAATAGAAATCACAAATTTATTATTCAATCGCTAACTTTTCAATAATACGATTCTATGAAGTTGAAACCTCCCTAATCCGAATTTTCTTGATTTTTTTATTACAGATTAATTAAAATATTAAATATGTACCACCGTAAAATCTAATTTATCATATAAAATAAGTATTATGAATATCTATCTACTTTTAGGTATGTCTATATCCTCATTTTCACTTATGGTGAACTTTTTATGCAATCCTTCTCTCTGTCCTTCTTCATCAGTAACTTTAATTCAGAAAGGCAATCAAATTTGCAACCCAACTTGCATGCTTTCCTATTGCAATTACGACTCAAGCCCTTCAATAAACCCAAGGCTAAATCCTGAAAAATCCGATTGCTATAAATCCTGCACTGAAAATTTGGGTTGCTCGCCTTCAAGTCTTGGTAATGGAATTTGTGACCAAAGCTGTAATAATCCCACATGTGGTTACGACTTTGGAGATTGTGGGTATTGCGCTTCTTCCTGTAAGCTCTTATATAGGCTTCCAAAGCGATTTATACTCAAATTGCTCTCAGTATTGCAATATTGCAAATTGCTATAATAATGTTGGATCTTGCGGAGATTGCTCTCCAGGCTGCATAAGCAGTATGCTTGGAGACGGAAATTGTGATTCAAAATGCAATGTTTCCTCTTGTAATTATGATTTTGGAGACTGCAATTCAAATGAATGCAGTCCTGGGTGCAAGCTTTGAATGATCGGAGACAATAATTGCAATGAAGAATGTAACAATGAAGTTTGCAATTGAGACGGAGAAGATTGTGATTGTTCTGATGGATGCCGCTCTTATATGAAATCAAATGGAATTTGTGATCAGACCTGCAATACACCTGATTGCGATTATGATGGCGGCGATTGCGGAAACTGTGCTACTAATTGCTGAGATTCCATGCTTGGAGATGGGCATTGTGACGCTGCTTGCAACGTCAGTAGCTGTAATTATGATAATTATGATTGTGGGTGTGCTGAAGGATGCACAAAAGAAAGCTACGGGCAATGCAAAGATGCATGCATGACTGCCTATTGCAAATATGACATGATAAATGACAATTCTAAATGCCAAGACCAGAATTTGGTTTTATTTTCTTTACATTATACACTTATTAATAAAAATATTACTTTAAGTGCGAGTGTAGAAAACTGCACAAGCACGACAAACTGCACTTCAAATCAAGCCCTTAGCAATGAGACTTGCTATGATGATTGCAATAATCAAAACTGCATTTATTCATGAAATCAGTGCTCGACCAATACTTGCGCTGATTCCAATTGTTTATCTTGCTATACCAAATCAACTGGAAGCTGCTTTAAATGCAAATCTAACATGAATCAGTTTTATGGGTACTGTCTTAGTTATTGCCCAGGTGGCTATCAATCTGTTCAATTGCTTGACAATTACAAGATTTGCCAGGTCATCCCTGATCACTCTACCAAAAAGAACCCTGCAATATATTATGTGACTTCAGTGTTAAACAATGTTACCAATGGAGGAAACGGAACTTACACTAACCCTTTCACAACACTTTCACTAGCTCTAGCTTCGATATACACAAAATATTCAATTATATACCTTCTGAATGATGGGCAGCATTACCTTTTTTGCGTTGGAGCAGTCAATCCACTTTTAACTTTGCTACCTGACAGCTGCAATCCTTTAATAAGAAATTTTAATTTGACTGAACTTCTTATTACACCTTATGGAAATTCCCCAATAGTTTTGAAAACAAGGCCAGGCTTTAAGATCCTTACGTTTACTGTAACCAATACAACAACTTTGACACTAAGAAATATTAGTTTTAGTGGAAGCGAAATTGCGGTAAATTGCTCTTCAGATAAACCTTATTGCACATATTGTGCCAATATCACTTTGGGGACTGATGGAAATTACTACAGTGATCAAGGTACAAAAGTTACAACTTTTTTGAGCGCATCAACGTGTGCTACTTTTCATATAAAAAATTTATTTTATTTATACTTAGGAGCGCAATTATATTTGGAAAACGTAAATATCTCTGATTGACGAATGGAATTTAATTCTGTGATATCAAGCTTCGGTGGAAATGTAATTCTAAATAACGTGAATTTTGATAATATTCGGTGCATGTATGGAGGATCATCATATTCATCTGGAAGCTCGAAAAAATACTCAGTGATTTATTTTTTGGACTGTGGAGACCCAAACTACAACTGTGGAAGCTTTAGCTACACAAATGGACTTATTAAAAGAATTAACAATGGCTATGAATATGGCTATGCTACTTTTTCAGCATTTTTTACGGCTGATAGAATCAGGACTGTGATCTTAAAAGATCTAAATTTCACCAATAATATCGTTTATTATCTTTCAACATCAAAAGACAGTTACAACAGTGCGTATAACTCAAACCCTTTAATCAAAATAACGATATTTCGAACAATAGAAGTTAGTCACTGTGTCTTTTTAAACAATGCTGCCAATGCTAGCCTTATTTATCTATATCCAAGGTACCTTAATTTTCGAAACGATGTGAACTCATTTGGTGAATTGATTGATTTATTGCCATACCATGTGTGGATTCATGACTCAACTTTTGATGGCAATTATGCTGATTTTGGAATAATTCTTGCTTCATATCAAAATCAATTGCAAAGAATTCTATTGGAAAATCTTATCATGACCAATAATGGAGTCACTTCAGGACCCTTGATATCAATAAGCAATAGTAAATATATTTCTGATTATCAAGCTGATACAATTCAGAGCATAACAGCTACTGGTGGTAATCTTGTCAATGCTAAATTTAAAAAGAGGGATTTTATACTGAGAAATTCATTATTCAGGAATAATTATTCTGGGGCGAATGGAGTATATGATATAACTCAGCTTGTCAATATTAATGTTCATAATTTGACTGTAGAATCTAATGGGAGTACAGATTTGCAAAATATTAACACAATCTTATGATACAAGTACGTAGCTGATGATTCTATATACATGAATAAGCTTATAAATACTCCAAATAATATAGACTGCGAAGCTCTTTCATCTGCGACGTCTTGCTATAACTATAAAATTTCTGATAGCATTTTCCATGAAAATTTTTGCAATAATTCAAGCCCATCTTTGAATTTTGTGCAATCCCAAAATACCAGTATAGCAAATTGCACTTTTGAAAATAATATTGGATCGTCTCTTATGGGAGTCTGCGTACAGTCCACTGGATCAAATAAAATGAAAATAAAGCACTCATCTTTCTCAAATAACATGAATAATAACGCAGAAGGTGTAGGGGTGATGAGCTTTAACGGAAGTTTGCAAAATATATCAATCGATGATACAATTCTGTCAAATAATTATGCTGTGCATGGGACTGGAGTTTATTTCCAAGGCTTGAGCTTGATTTTAAGTGATATGACATTAGATTCAAACACTGCGAACTCAGGGCTTGGAGTGATCTATTTTTTACCTTATGCTGGAGCAGATTTATATTTTTTAAAAGTTTATAATACTACTTTTAAGAAAAATCAAAGCCTAGACGCAAAAGGAGGAGCTATTTATTTGAACAGCCAATTACAAACCCAAGTCTTTTTCAACTTAACAATAAAAGGTTCTTCCTTTATATCCAATTCAGCACTGAGTGGATCGGCAATATTCATTGAAAATAGCATTTCTTTAACAAAAGATTCAATAATAGATTCTTGTATGTTCTCTCAAAATTATGCTGAGGTAAAAGGCACCATTGGGAACTTTTTTGATAGCGGAATTCTAACAATTTATCATTCCTTATTTGACGATAATTATGCAGGACTAGGATCAGCATTATTCTATTCTCCTGTATCTGAAACTAGTGCTAGTGAATCAAAAGTATCTATTATTTCAAGCAACTTTACCAATAATTCAGGGAAATATGTGATATGTACTGACGATATGGCAATTTACTCTTACATTGAGACATCTAACTGCCTTTTTGCAGATAATGCAGGGCCAGTTCTTTATCTCATACATGACCATTGAAAAGATTCTAAATCAAGCATATCGAGCTCATCAAATTCTTCAGAATATTCTGGAGGGGCCTTACATTTAACTTCAAACTCGACAGCTTCCTGCGACTCTACCTTGTTTTTAAACAATACTTCAAGTAACTTCGCAGGAGCCGTAAGAGCTGAAGGCCGTTCTAATTTCTATTGCAGCAGTTGTACATTCACCAAAAACACTGCTCAGTATGGTGGAGTGCTTTATTTTGATCAAGAGTCTTTCTTCAAAATCGATACATCTTTTTTTAGCCAAAATTTCTGCTCTGAAAAGGGCTCAGCGATATATGTGATAGGCTCATCTCAATTCAGTTCTTTAAGTAGCTCTAAGCTTTATAAAAACCACGCAGAAGCTGAAGGCGTAATTGCTTTGCTAACTTCAAAGATTGACATTGATGATTGTGAATTCTATGAAAATACAGCAGATGGAATCACTCCAGGCATCTATTCAACGCTTTCTAAGGTTAATCTAACAAATTGTCATTTTCACGACCAAAAAGGAGAATATGGAAGCTTTGCTTATTTGGCTTCAGATAGTGAGCTTATAGTGGAAAGCTCTTCTTTTATTAATGGAGCATCCTTGATATCAGGTGGATCGATTTCATCTCTTTCTAGCTCTATTAATGCAGTCGATAGCATTTTTATGAACACAACTTCTTACTCTGGAAGTGCAATGCTTGCATTTTCAACAAGCTTGGCTATTTATAGATGCAAGTTTTTGAATTCCTATAGCTCAGGAGATGGAGGAGTCCTAGATATTTATGATAGTAAAATCCTTATAGAAAATTCTCACTTTGAAAATTTTTCTTGAGTTGCTGTAGGAGGGATAAAAGTAAAATCGGTAGGCATTACTGGAAGCAGCTTTATCAATGGGCGCGGGAAAACTGGCGGTGCTCTAAGTTTTACAACTACTGAGTCTATAAATATTGCTTCTTGCACTTTTTGCAATAACACTGCTGTTCTTGGAGGAGCTTTGTATATCATGTATTCTTCTGATTCTATCAACAGTCTAGCATATAGTGTGTCTTCCACTGAATTTTCAAATAATACAGCCACGACTGGAGGAGCCATCTATGTAGACAACGCAAATATTGATATCAGCTCTTGCAAGTTCTATGGAAACTCAGTCGCATCTACTTCGCAATCAACAGGCGTCCATACATCAGGAATAGGAGGTGCCTTAAATTTAGCCTGCAGTTCTTCAGCAACCTGCAATTTCAATGTATATTCTAACACTTTTTCAGAAAACGAAGCTCTCTATGATGGAGGAGCAGTTTGCTGAAGAGACAAAATGCCTGCTTTTGAAAGCAATGAATTTTCATCTAACGAGGCCATTTATGGAGATAATATTGCTTCTTATCCTGTAGATATCATCACTCTCAATCTGGATGCTTCTGAAGGACTAAGAGAACTAGCTTCAGGACAGCTAACGACAACACCACTTGTTCTAGCTCTGGTGGATCACTTGGGACAAATAGTGACTACAGATAGCTACAGCCAGGCTGAGTTGGTTTCGCTTTATAAAGATGTAACTCTTTCAGGAACTATCAAAGTAACTGCTGTTTCCGGAGTTTTTAATTTTTCAAATTTTGTGGTTTCAGCTGAACCTGGAAGCAATTTTTCAATAAAAGTTCATACAGATGGAATTGATTCTACAAAAAGTGTTAAAGCCCATGATGGATTGGTTTATAATTCAAGCCTGCTTGTAAATGTAAGCTTGAGAGAGTGTGTGCTTGGAGAAGCAACTATTGGGATTAATTGTATTGTTTGCCCAGAAGGGTACTACAGCTTAAATCCAAAAAGTAGCCAATGTTTGAATTGCCCTGACTCAGCAATTTGCTATGGAAACTACACGATTGTGCCTAAGAAGGGATACTGAAGATCAGATATGCTTAGTGATAAATTTTGAAGCTGCTCCAATTCAGATGCTTGCATCGGCTCAGATTCTCATAATATTTCTTATACTGGAGAATGCGCCACAGGATATACTGGAAATTTATGCCAGAACTGCAAAAGTGGCTACTCCAAACAAGGTAAAGACAAATGCTTAAAATGCAATAGCGTCGCTCTGAGTATCTTAAAAACAATTGGAATAATGGCATCTTTTCTTATACTTTGCTGCATATTTATAAGAACAACAAAAAATTCTGCCTATAAGCCTAAATCAATGGCAAGTGTCCACTTTAAAATCTTCATCAACTACGTCCAACTGATAGCTCTTACTACCACTTTTAATTTATCATGGCCAAATTACGTAAAACAGTTATTTGCTGTACAAAACAACGCAAGTTTTGTAAGCGATCAAGTGTTTTCTTTTGATTGTCTTCTATATTCCAGCACTGATTTGCAAGGGGAAAGTGAAGTTTACTATCAAAAATTATTTATTATGGCAGTAATTCCACTTGCTATCCCAATAGTGGCAGGGTCTGCATGAATCGCAATATCACTATTGAAAAGATCTTTTCTTTTATTTAAGGACAACATGACCACAACTGCTATTATCGCAATATTTCTAATGCATCCGAGCTTGCTAAAGTCTTATTTTAGCTCATTTGATTGCAAAGAACTTGACTATGGAAAATATTGGCTTTCAGATGACTTAGATTTGAGGTGCTGAAACAATCAGCATATTTTCTACATAACGGCTGTTTCTATGCCAGCTATCCTTTTATGAGGAATTGGAGTGCCTACCCTCTGCCTGGCCTTATTATGGAAAAACAAAAATGTTTTGACTAATATCAATGTAAGGATCAAGTACGGTTTTTTATTTAACGGCTACAAGACAAGAAGCTTTTACTGGGAATTTGTAATTATTTATCGAAAAATCCTTATCATTTGCTGCTCTGTATTTTTAGGAAATATTTCAGTCAATATCCAAGCACTTACAGCACTTTTTGTATTATTATCGTGCTTGTACTTGCAAATGAAAATTCGGCCATATAATGGAGATATATTGAATAAGCTGGAAGCAATATCCATCACTGTGTCTGCGATAACGATTTATTGTGGGATGTATTATTTGACTGGGACACTTGACTATTTCACCGAACTTTTGTTTTTTATTTTGATAGTTTCTGCTAATGTTATTTTTGTGGGATACTGAATTATTAAGGCAGGGGAAGCATGAATCCAATTGATAATTGAAAAAATCCCTATCCTGAAAAGAAAGTTTCATAAGCCTGTTTATAACATAATTCAAGAGCAAACTTTGCGTGATCCATATAAAAGTGGAAGTTTTGAAGTCATTCCAGATTCTCTTGCGGGGATAAAATTGAATCTGAAAAATACTAATTTTCAAGCTCTTAGCATCATGGATTTATTCTTAGGGACGCTGAAAAAATTTGATATTATAAAGGAAGAAGCTGAGGTAGTGGAGAATTCATGCAAATCAGAAAGAATAATAAAGAAAGATGAATATAACAGCAACCAAACCATTCAATTATCTGAACAAATGCAGTCAAAAAGCTCAAGCGATTTTGCAGTTTATCTGAAAAACTCATAGAGTTGTAAAAAATATAAAATATGACTTCATAATAGTGTTTTATTTATATTATATTAGATAATGCTTCCCAAGCTTATAACAAATTATATTGATTTCTATTTGATGAAATAAGTTTCTTATTTATAAAATGGTAGACGAGTTCCGTAGAGAATTAGATGAAATGTTCGGAAAAGACCGCGACCTGCCTCGTTCCGAACGTCTTAAAAAACGTGACCATTTTGACGACAACGACGTTTGCAAGTATTTTCTAGTTGCATTTTGTCCTCACGAACTTTTCATCAACACTCGCAATGATATTGGCAGATGCAAAAAACGCCATGACTCCTTCTTCAAGCAGCAATATCAAAACGATCCAAATAGACTCTACTACCAAAAAAAATACGAGCAAGAATTACTAGGTAATCCTCAACTTTAGCTTTACTGGAACAGCTCGTAGCTTCGGTAGATGCTCGAATTCGCAGAAGCTTGGCAAGAATCGAAGCTCCTCTCCCAGACGTAGAAAGTTCTATGGAAAATCAAGACAAAAAGAATTCTCTTAACGCGTTGATCGATCGGCGCATGAGAGAGGCCGAACAATTGGCGGAGGCCGGGAGGGTAAACGAAAGCGAGCAATTGATCAAGGAAATCGAGCAGCTAAAAGAGCAGAAAGACGACCAAGAAGCCATGATCTGTGAGATTTGTGGCGCCATGCAGAGTGCGACGGACACAGAGAGAAGGCAAGTTTCTCATTTAGAAGGGAAGCAGCATAAAGGGTTTGCTGCGATAAGAAAGTGCATTGAAGAGCTGAGAGGGCACAAAGATCTGTATAGGCATATTGATTTGTCAAAGCCACCACAGAAGCCGAACCAAGATAAAGAAAGAGTTGAAGATAGAAAAAATAGAGATGAAAATAGATATTACGAGAGAGATAATTATAATAGGCAAAGGCCGCGACACAGATCTCGATCTAAGTAATTTAAGCAATGAATTTATAGTTCAAGATATGAAATTTCAAAATAACTAAAATTTTCATAAAGTTTTTAACTGACTTATTAGATTAGAAGCAAAGAAATCTCAACAAAAATTATTAACACTCTAATTTATGAGGCATCTCAATGCTTTTCAAAACTCTAACTGACTTCATTTACAGCGGTTTCCAAAATGACTTCTTCTTCATCTATAACATCCATGTCTGCATTTTCTTGGCTTTGAGCCGGCCTGCTTTCTGGATTTCTATGTTCGGTAGTTCCTAAGTGCTGCAAGCTTTCATACAAGCTTCCATATCTCAAATTCCTCTTACACAATGGACATTTTGCCTTACTCACTGCTCAAACATCAATGCATTTCACATGAAACACATGCTGACAGCTTAAAACTCTTACACGGTCATTTCTGCCAAACTCTTCCAAACACACTGCACAGGAATCCTGACTCCTCTGCAATTTTTTCCATCTCTGTGCCGGGTACAATTTTTCCATGTCTTCACAAGTGATTTCATATACTTGCTCTTCATTATTATTCCTTCTGTGTCTCGCACAAACACAAACAGTTACTGGAATAACAATACACATAACAACAAATGCAATGATTGAGGTAAAAATCGCCCAAAACATTGATTTTTGGGTTGAACTACTCCTAGAGTGGTCTTCTATATTTGCCTTGAAGCTGCAAGGAGTTGTGGTATTGCAGAAAACTGAAAATATCCAATCACTGTCTGTTGCGTCATATATATAAAACAGACCCTTGGTAAGTCCTGCTATATCAATTTGATTGGATGATAAAAACATGCTTGGCAAGAACTTAGTATTGTCATAGCTCATAAAATAAAGAATAAAATTGCCTTGTGCTTCTTCTATCTCTATGCTAAAATATGTCTTGGAGCCTTTGACATTTATATCAAAAGTTTTAAATAGTCAACTGTTTCCATTTATTTCTAGAAGCTCTGAAATCTCATTTGTTTTAATTTTCGACGTCAAAACGTTGCAATTCTCGCCTCAATAGTGAGAAGCGCATTTGCAAGCTCCTGATAGACAGCGAGAGCCATTACCTCCACTGCAAGAAGGCAAGCATGTGTTTGGATCTTTTGAGTAGTATAGTAAGCTGTATTCAAAATTTAAGTAATGGGAATAGACTGCAATATATCATATGTCATTTAAAGCTAAATTGACTTTTGGAATGGTTATATAGCTTGAATTTAAATTTTGGCTTCAAGAGTCAAAATCATAATAATCTGCGCTTCATTCGTATTCGCCGATGTCATTAAAATAGAAGCTTGGATTTGAGTTTTTCTTTGCCAGAAGAAGTACCGAAGAAAGTGTGGATTTGTGTGAAAGCTCAATGATCAAGTCATTTTGAAGCATGGAGGTATTTACAGAAAACTGCTGGTATATTATGTTTGAAGTTTGAGAAATTGCGTAAGTTTGAGCTAAAATCGAAATAATAAGAAATTCTATTAGCATGGGTTTATCCTTATTATCTCCAAATCAAATAAAATGGATCTTTATAATTGCTGAGTAATATTTAATTTAAAATCATAGTAAATTTATATAATTATAGTCATATTTTTAAGACTATGAGGCATTGACTTCATATATTGTAATTGTCTACAAGGATATTTTCCTAGTTTTACATTTGAGGATTCTGAATGTCTGGATGTTCGAAGATAATTTAAAGCAAAGCTTAGGAATTAATATTATAAATTCAGATCCAATAATTATTTATTATTAAAATGGATTTTTATTGTTTTGAAATTGACAAAAGTAGCCACACAGTTATGATTTTACTTATGTTTCACTCTGATCATACTTTTTAATGATCTCCCTTATCAGCACAACGTTATCCAACCCAACATCTTCTATCTCTTTCTTTATCTTCTCGATTTTTTCAAAATCCTCATCATAATGTTCAAGTCAAAACTCTTTGATTTCTTCCAAAAGCACCAACTTTTCTACTTGTCCAAAACTTTCATATTCGAGCTTTTGTAGCTTTTCATTCGCTTCTTTTTTCAAATTTTTAATTGAATTTAACCTTTCATCCTGCATTTTCATCGCTATTTCAATGTGCTTTCTTTTCTCAGAGACTTCAAGCAGCATTTCATTGATATCAACATCATCAACCCTTTTGCTGATTCTGTTTTCTTCTGCCATAAAAGGAAGTTTGGTCCTGGGTAGTACTTTACCTCGATTCATTCTTTCTCTGGTCCATTCTTGGACTTCAGGGTCATCTTCATCGCTGAAATCGCCTATTCTTGTTAAGCCTTCATAGTCTTCTCTTTCGCCTTCTCTGATATTTTCAGCCAAATTTGTGATGCTTGATCTCAGCTCATTTTCATAGCCGGAACTTTTGAGACTTCTAGCGAATTCTTCTATTTTTTCAGGCGGGACTGCGATTTCACTTTCAATAATTTCCATTGCTTCTTTATTTGACTTCGCTTGTTCTTCTTCTGATCTTTTCATTTCATCAAAATCGTAAGTCGCTGATTGTATTGGCTGAGGGATTCATCGATTTTGTTTTCGTTTTGTTACTTGATGCTTGATGATGACTTGACCTTTTTCTTCTGTCTGGTCTTCTATTTTAACTTTGCTTTTCTTATGCTTTTTGTTAAACATAATAATACATTCTTAAATATCAAAAAAGTACAATATATAAGACTATAGTTATTAAATGGAATTTTTTCAAAATTTATTCTCATGTTTCATTCCAGAATCTCTAGCTTCAAACCAAGGCCGCTCATCCGATAACTGAAATAGATTCAGTAATATAGATTCTATACCAGAAGAAGACACAAAAGAGATCTTCTATTGCTATAATGATTCAAAAAAAAATGATGATTATTCCAATAAAGTGGTTAATCAGCCATTGATTAAAGCTGTAGAAAAATATAGAACTTATGATTTAGAATCTATGAAATACATAGAAGTGAAAATTATAGCAACGGAGATATTTGATCTTTATTATATTTCCTTAAAAGCATCAAGGGATTTTTCACTACTCTTGAAGGAAAGCAATTTGATTGGAAATCATTTGTCGAAAAAAAGCATAAAATTTAGATTTGCCATGACTGACTTACTTCTTAATAATTATTTAAATGCTGAAGAGAAAGACTGTATGTTTTCTATCAATACTTTGGCAACTGGAGTAGTAGGCTGCAAATCTATGACTGAATATAAAAATTTTCAGAGGCAAAAAAGAGAAAATCTTATATTAGGTATTGAATTTTAATTTATAAAATGCTTAGAAAAAACTCATGAATATTAAAATGCTTTATTTGGCAAAATAAGAATTATTGATATAAGATATGCTTTGAAGGATTTTGCGTATATGCAGAATTGAAGAAAATAAGAGAAAATTATTTTTATTGTCATAACTGCTTATGAGATTTATATATAAATAACTTTAATTCAATTTATACAAATTACATCTTATAAGATAATTTCTAATTTATATCAATAATTTCTGTTTTGTCAAATTCTTCTTTTCTGAGTGGCTCAATTACTGGAGTTTCTTGATTTGTCTCATGCTCATCATTATCTATTGAATTAATAAAAGCTTCTCGTGGCTGTATTGGTGGCTCAGGATGATTTTCTGCATCCCCTCTTGCGGGCTCTTGAGGAGCTTCTTGATTTTCTTGATTTGTCAAATTCTTTTTACACAATGGGCATTTTGCGTTTGTTTGTGCCCATTCATCAATGCACTTCGTATGAAAAATATGCTCACAAGCTAGTTTTCGAACACTTGCGTCAGGCTCAAAATCCTCTAAACATATCGCACATGATTCTTTTTCTTTTCCAAGAGTGCTTCATTCTTTGGCAGGATAAAGGTTTTCCATTTCTTCAGGAGTAAGCGGCATGGCTCTTCTGTCAGCAATTATCTGAGCCAGTCTGATCGATCGGTATCTTACCAATGTTCGAATAGCAATGGGAATTAAAAAACAGACCAAACAGACTGTAACAACAATTGCGACTACCAATCATATGTAATTTTTGCTTGAGTCTGAAAAGGGATTTTCTTTTGAGGTGAATTTACACGGGATTTGTCCTCTGCAGAGCACTGAAAAAGTTCATCTATAATTTTGTCCATTTGGAAAATTATAAGAAATTTCATTTTCATTGGGTCCAAACCACATTTGAAGTCAAGCATTAAGCATGCTAGGAAGGTATTGATCTGAATCAAATAGCTTAAAATAAAACCTAGGATCTCCAGTGTGATTTGTTATTTTCAGCGTAAAATCAGTAGTATATGATAAATCATAATAAAAAAACATCCATGACCCAGGATTAACTTCGAAATCTTGCCCAGTATCGTTTGAGTTTATTTCATTAAAATAGATATTGCAGCTATATCCTGAGAAAGGATTGCTATTGCATAAACAGTCGCCATTCTTACATTCACCATTGTTTGAATTGCACTGCAATAGGCAGTTACTACTTGGATTTGGATACAACGAAACTGTGAACGAAATTTCTGCAGGAGCTTCTTTATAAATTCCGATGTGCAGGATATTGCTTTTATTCAGAGATTTCATTGGCAGTTTTATATAGCTGTTTTGCAAGTTTTGGCTTCATGCTTCAAAATCAAAATATGATACATTTTTTACTTGATAATTGTCAGCTGTAGCGTTGAAGAAAAATTCTGGTGTTCGATCTATACCCATAAGTAGCAAAAGAGGGACTTCCTGAGATTTAGATGACAACTGGATAACAAGATTTCCATCATTTTGAGTATATATATCTGATAAAGGCACGCTGTATTCTGCAATATTACTATTCTGAGGAATTGTGATTATATCAGTTGCTGCTAAAGTGAAAAGAACAAAAATTTCCAGCATTAAAAGATGTGATAATTTTTATTATAAACAATACCTCTTTGTCTATATAAGATTCAGAAAAGTTATAAGTGTTTATACAATAGCATTATTTAAAAATACTTTTGAAAATAAAAGTTCAAAGATAATCTTTACAAATGAATGCTTTCTATAAGAAAGATTAATTTACTAGGGCAAAGATAAATGGTTTCCTCATCAAAATAAAATTATCCAATTGAGATGATCAATAAAGTTATTAGGAATGATCAAATGTAAAAATGCTTTCAGAATCTGAATTATTTTAAATTATTTTATTTATATACAGAATTAATTCTTGCGCTTCGCTTTATCAATAAATCCCTATCACTCAGTCCTCTCTTAATTTTCTGAAAATTATCCAAAGAGTAAAGTTTTCTTGATGGCATATTTACTGATGCATCTTTCAGTATTTTTCTTCCATAATTTGTTTTTACCAGTTCTTCCACCAACTCTTCTGGTATGCTTGTAATAGAAATCTTAGGCTTTCTGTGTGACCTTTCATATTCATTTAACTTTATAATGATATTTGCTTTGTCAAGGTGCTCTCCTCTTCAAGTTATCGCAATTTTTTCAAGAGGATGCGCATAAGGGGCAGTTTCTTTATGCTCTTCATGGCTTGGCCTTCAAGTATTTAGTTGCTCTATAGAACTTGTCATCCAGTTAAGTGATGGGAGATGCCTGTCAAAGTCAATGCTATAGGCAATGCACCTTTCAATTCTTTTTCTGATGTTTTGATTTGTCAGAGTTCCTTTGATCCCAGTTCTGGGAGTGTACATGGAGCTCGTAGATCCTAATTTTTTTAAGCTTGGGAATGATTTTAGCCTACGGAAGGTATATGGCTCTTTAAATTGGGCGTTTTGATAAAACATTGTAAAGCATTCATTAGGCCATACAAATCTATTTTTTAAAGCCAATTTTAAGAATAAAAATGTATAAGTGATCTGAATTTTTATCAATTAATTGTATGTGCATCTACAAGAAATATACTTTTAAGCACGATTTGAGTATTATTGATGTTTAGGAAAAAATCGGAGATACAAGTTTAATAATAATATGAGAATGGCATTATTGATAATAATACATACAAGAAAGCTCAGAGATCAGTTGAAAACTAGACTAGTCATGAAGTATTTCAGGGCATAATGTAAATATTTCTGATCGGCAACTATTGAAACTTTAAAAACATTCAAGCTGAAGAGTCTTTGTTTTCAATTAATTCATTCCAAAGTCTTCTAATAAGCAAAAGTATTATTTTTTGAGAAATTAAACAAAGAGCAATTAATTATTCTCCTTTACTATGAAAAGAGATCTGAGAAAGCAGATTCTAATCTACTAATAAATTTTCAATATATAAAACGAGTTATTTGCTTACACCAACAAAATATTAAACACAAAAGGATAGGTCAGCAAACATCAAAATAGCTAAATCATAAATAAAATAAGTAGAAGGAGACTTAATTTAAAAGCTTTTATGGATAATGTAAGTTTGTTGCATTATAAAATGGAAGAAACATACGATGCAATTGTCTTAGGGACTGGGCTTACAGAATGTATCATTTCTGGCCTCTTGTCAGCCCATGGCAAAAAAGTCTTGCATCTGGACAGGAACAACTTTTATGGAGGAGAAACTGCATCACTGAACTTGACGAATCTCTACAGAGTCTTCTACCCAGGCACAGAACCTCCAGCAGAACTCGGAGCCAACAGAGAGTGGAACGTCGACCTCATCCCTAAGTTTACAATGGCCAATGGCAAGCTCGTCAAGCTTATTCTCCATACCGAGACCGTAGCAAACAACTTAGAATGGAAATGCGTTGACGGCTCCTATGTCATGCAAGTTTCAGCTGGCGGCGTCTTTTCAAAGGCAAAAGCCAAGGTCCACAAGGTCCCTGCCACAGATTCAGAAGCCCTCAAAAGCGATTTGATGGGGCTTTTTGAAAAGAGAAGATGCAAGAAATTCTTCAAATTCGTCCAAAATTACGAGCCAAATGACCCAGCCACTCATAAAAACTACAACTTACAGAGACAGACAGGAAGAGAACTGTTTGCAGCTTTTGGGTTGGAAGAAAATACCATTGACTTTATAGGGCATGCAGTAGCTTTGTATACAAGTGACGCCTTTTTGGATCAGCCAAGTCATGATTTAGCAATGAAAGCTAAGCTCTATATGGACAGCATTGGGCTGTATGGGAATTCTCCTTTCTTGTACCCAGTTTATGGCATCGGTGGGATTGCAGAAGGGTTTTCTAGGCTTTCTGCTATTTATGGAGGCACTTATATGCTGAATAAGCCAATTGATGAAATTCTGTTTGGAGAAGACGGAAAAGTCTGTGGAGTAAGAGCAGAAGGAGAAGTAGCAAGAGCTCCATTGATTTTGTGCGACCCTTCATATGTTCTCAACCTGAATAAAGCAAGATCTACTGGAAGAGTCATCAGAGCAATTTGCATTCTAAACCACCCAGTTCCAAATGCTGACAATGCACCATCAGGCCAAATTATAATCCCACAAAGACAAGTAGGAAGACATAACGACATTTATATTTCATTCATGTCAAGCTCTCACTGTGTATGTTCTGAAGGATATTATATTGCTATTTTAAGCACAAGTGTAGAGACTGACGCCCCGGAGGCAGAATTGCAACCTGCTTATCAGTTGATTGGAGATGTGCTTGTGAATTTTATTAAAGTTTATGACACTTTTGAGCCAACTGAAGACGGAAGAGCTGATAATCTTTTTGTGAGCAAATCTTATGATGCCACTTCTCACTTTGAAAGCGCTTGTGATGATGTGCTGAACCTTTGGGAAAGAATGATGGGCGAGCCTATTAATTTGGAGACAACTCTCAGACCTCAAGTTGCCCAACAGCCACCAGCAGATAGTTAAAAACATTTCTTAACGCATAATTGCAGATTAATAAAAATTATCGTAAATGGAAAATTAATTTTATAAATTTTATTATATTTAGTCAATAAAAGTGCGAAATATTAATAAGCCAATTTAGCATGAAATATAATTACTCATGAAAATTTATTTCAATTTTTACTCACTTTTCTTTTGTGCTAACAGTTCCATAAGTCTCTTCAAATTCGTCACCAAATCTCCCTTCATAGGAGCAGGATTCTGCTCTTGCACCTTTTTTTCCTGCACAGGCATCGACATCCCTCTATTATTGTTATAAGACGCGTTTACATTTGCAAACGGATCAGCTCTTTGTTGCTTCCAGGACTGAGAGTAAACATCTTGTGTCAAATTTCTGCTGACCAAATTTATAAGTGTAAACCCTCCAAACTGCCTCCTGTCTCCACATCGAAAAACGTGTTCATCGACTTCTGGGCTACTTTCTACAACCCCAGGTAATTTTTGTGAAGAATGAGGCATTTTAGGAGGATTTGTGATCACATAAAGCAGCACGTTTGAGCCTACAGGAACTTGATATCGCTCGGAAAATTTGGGAGCTGTTCCTGTGTAAATTAAGGTAAACTCTGGCAAGGATTTTGGTGTGTACAGCAAAGTGTCGCCTCATGTGTTTCTTAGCGTGTCTTGATCGTTGAGCAGGCTTAGCTTAGGCTCCAAGGCAGCTAATAGTCTTTTCTCGTCTATAAATGGAAGAATTACAACTCCTTGCCATGCAAATCTTTTCCCGTTTATGTCAAACTTGAAGGAATCTGGATAAAAGTCGATGATTTCTGAGCTTGGGTCTAGTAAAAGTGGCCGAATTGGTTCTGGGAGAGCTTTAGCACTTGCAGGAGGGAGAACAGCTAATAGTTGTGCATATGGCTGAAATGGCGATCCTAGTATAAACTCGATTTTCAATAGATGGGAGTTATACAAATCTGAAGCAAATGGAGCATAGTGAAAAGGATAGTACCATCCCCATGAAGGACAGCCATCGTAATAATACTGAAAAACCCATGAAATTCCTTCCATATAGCTTTTATGTATTTGTTGTCTAAAATTTTCAAATTCATCAGGAGTGACTTCAAATTTCTCTTGATAATATCTTAATCTCCAGCCATCTTCTCCCAGCCTTATATTATCTACCACTGTCTCCTCCTCTTCCACAATTTCCTCCATCAGCTTTTCAGCTGCCAAGCTATTTTTATCCTCTTCAGTCGCCTCATCAGCTTTTCTTTTTCTTGGTGCATTTTGTTGATTTCTCTTTTTCATATATTCTTCCCTTTCTGATTTTTGTTTAAAATATTCATCTTCCACTTTCGCAATTTCTGCAAACAAAATATCGACTCGATAGAGCACAACTTTTCCATTTTCAGTCAAGTATCCACCTAGCTTATAAAAGATTTTGCAGTATAGATAGATCAGCCCATCTATAGCTCCATCTCGAATTTGAAGAGATGGCAAATGTGGGAGAAAATCGTTCCCTACGAAAAAGCATAAGAAAATAAAATCATCTAAAACTCTTTCAAAATCATATATGGGATACCTACAAAGCTCTTGAAATTCATAATAAAGATATTGTCGTAATATAGGCAGCCTTATGAATTGGAACTTTGCAGATGCAATTACAGGCTGCAAAGTGTCATTTTCATCCACCCTCATGCGGGCTGAGCCTTTGCAATCATACTCAAAATGCCCAGGCTGCCCACAAATTTTGCAGAAAACCTTTTTGTAGTCCATGACATTTTCCCTGATGATATAAAAGTGAGCTTCATGAGTCACCAGAGAAAGCATGATCAAATCCGCATCAGCTCCATATATCACATGCTTTATATTCGGGTTATGGTCTGACTGAGCCCTCTGTGTCCTGATAAACTCAAGAATTTTATGTTCTCCTTCTCCTGGGTTATTTGAGTCAGAAAAAATGATATTTAAATGCTTCCAGTCTCCTTCAAGTTTTCTCATGACATACCCATGCAAAGCTCCAGCCAGTCTTTCCATAAAAGGCGTGCCAGGAGTGATTTCATTTGTGTCGAATTTGAAGCCAATGATTTCTTTTGATTCTTCTTGGTTTGGCACTTTTTCTTTTTCGTCTAAAACTTTTCTGAATCTTCTGGCTCTTTGCTGATTCATTTTGGCTCTTGGTGCTACCCCATCAATAGCCATATAAATCAGTTTTTTTGGTTTGACTAGTCTTGCGAGGTCTTCAATATACCCAAAAATGTTTTGAAAGATATCAAACTCTGACTCAGGCTGTTTGCCCTCCGGATGGCAGCAAGGGTGAATGATGCCATTCAAATCTAAGTACAAGCAGTCAAACTGAGGAAGATCATGTGCTAAACTAGAGTCATTTGCATCCACTACACATTTAGGGTAGCGGAGAGTGAGCCATCTGAAGAATGTTGGTACTCCCATTTATTTGAATTACCCAGAAACTAAATTAAGTTAAGATTCACTGTAGATGTACCCGAAGAAGTACATTTTGAAAGTAAGTCCCAGAATAAGCTGAAGGACACCTATTAAGCCGAGCACTGAGTATTTCTGTTTTAGCTCAGTGTAGCTTTCCATTTCTTGCTTGAGATTCATGACTAAAAATACTGCTGAAGAAGCCATAGAATATAAAACAAATACCCACCTCAAGAAACTAACTGGAATAATGCAGAGCATTGCGGAAGGCACGTAAACCACCAGTGAGTACCCATACAAGCACAGGACTTGCAAGTACTTGATTTGGCTTCCTGAGTATTTCAATAGTCCCCATATCAAGACAGGCGCTAGGAATCCTATGAGATAGATAAAAGAGCAGGCCCCAGTGATGAACTCAAGGTTATTCTTAGGCTCTCCTCCAATGGCTAGTGAAAAATTGCTTGCAGAAGCCAGTAGAACAATGAGCGTTGTATATATCCAAAATGGTCCATATAAATCTGTCCTGTACTCAATCAGCTCAATAAATTTGGAATAAGTCGGATTGAATGCTTTTAAGACTCGCGTTTTTATGTCTTCAGTGTCGATGTCGAACTGAGGCTTGAGGCAGGACAAGCACTTTCTTATAGGATCTGAGAGTCGATTTGGAGGATTCAAATCTTCTGCTTCTTTGATGTCGTCGTATGATGGTCTCTCCCATGAAGTCACGTTAGTAGCTCTGTTGTAATAGTAAACTTTCCCATTCTTGTCTTTAGCTTCTTCCCAATTTGGTGGGAGAACGGACTTATCCATTTTAATTAATTAGGAACACTAATGAAAATCGTTGACTAGATGTAAAATAATCCAATAACTGTAGTTTAAATATGTTCTTTCTATATTTTTTATTTAATGCTCTGAACTATAATATCTTTTTCTGGAAAGAAAGTAATATTATGAACTCCCCAGATATAACGATTTATCTATATTAATATCTTAACTATTAGTTGCCCAATTTTTGCAATATTCTTGTGGCATATTTCATCACCTGCTGGTCCTTATGGTGCAAATATCCTTCGATCACTGACCGAATATTCAGCCGCTCAAATTCTTCTTTACACTGAGGATACACACACAAGTTCCCTATTGAAAACAAAGCAACCTGTCTAGGTGACTGTGACTGAGCTTGATCGCTCCTGACAACTTCCAATAGCTGCTTGAGCGCTCCATGTCTTATTAAGTCCATACACAGCAAATCGGAATTTCTCACCAGATTTCCCAAAGCTCCAGCTGCATTGGCCCTGGTCTTTTCTTCTTCATCACTTAATAAATCTACCAGCAGTGGCACACAAGGTCTTAAATGTTCATATAGCTTTTGATTATGGAACCCTGCATTTCCGACAGCAAAGCAAGCGAATTTTCTTGTTGTTCTATCAGGGTCTTTGCAACAGTTAATGGCACATGCAATAAGGCCATGCTCCAAGATATAGTCATAAAAGAAGGCAGAGTGTCTGCAGATATTTCCTATCAGGTTACAGACTTTGCTTCTTACCGTTGACTCTCGATGTTCTATGAGTTTTCTTAAGTCACCATAAATGTTTTCGTTATGGATCAGTTCATAGTTTTCTCGCTGAAGCCTTGCAAGTTGGCTTATAAGCGATAAAATGTCTACCAGGAGATGAGTAGGATTATCTTGGGCAAGAAGGTTGTATTGGCTTACAATACTCATACCACCAGCATCTACAAACTGTTTAGCGAATGGCTTAGAGCCATCTGTATTTACAATCATTTTTGAAAGCAAAGAAACTGCGATTCCCAAATGCTCTCTTGACAAAAACTTCATAATATTCAGTGTTGATGCAATAATCTCTGATTCAGCACACTCTTTATTAAACTGTTCCAGTTCCTTTGCATAATTTTGCATAGAGTGTGGCAAGTTGAAAATTCTCAAAACTTGAGCAATGATAAGGTTGACTGCACTTGGCCCTCCTCCACACACCACTGGCCAGTCCTGAATACTTGCAAGCTGGCCTTCCTTCAATAGAGATGCCAATACTCTGATAATGCCTTCATGAATGAGTGTCTGCAATAGGACTCTGAACTGCTCATAAATTGCATCATGAATAAAAGTCAAAAGCGAAATCAACCCTTTAGGAGATATTTCACACTTCGCATTCAGTCCATTGATAAGTGTTACAATTAGGCCTGGTACGTCAGACTGGTTAAGCCCCATAATGAACTCTCTCACATTATCATTTGCAATTGACTTGGCAAGCATTCTTTGCAAGAGCAAAATGATCCCATCAGAAAAGCCCATATACAAGCATCCATAGCCCGTCCCTTCAATTCTTTTGACTTCTTCTTGTCGGTTATTTCTTGGGGTCAGGATTTCTACGATTATTGAAAGCGACGCAGGAGTTGACAGTCTTTGCATAATCATGTCAACGTGTTTTGGGCTTCCGCTTTGCAGGATTTCCGAAAGAAGGCATGCAGAACTCATAGCGATTATATAAGACTCTTGGACAAGGCAGTTTTCTTCAAATGATTCCAGTAAATACCCGACGTCGATCTCAAGGTCTAGATTTTTCCTCTTATAAGCTGCTATCTGTTTCAGCATGTGTGTCAAAATCTGCAAAGAAATCGACGCAAGCACTGGATCTGGATTGGAAATCAGCCCATATAACAAATTCATAGCTCCTTTGTGAGGCAGCACAACGTCAACAGCATCTCTGGAAATCCTCATCATTTGCAGCAATACCCTCAAAACTGACAGTTTTGTAACATTTCCTTCGTCATCTGCGTTAAAAATCTGAACCAAGCATTGGAGCCAGTCAAACTGATTGAAAGCTTTCCATACAATTTGTCGGAGATTTTCAAAGATATGGAAGTTTGAGTTGTAGTCGTCAACAAGCTCGTTTCTGCCTGAGCGTTTCCAAGGCAAAGGTATCAGGTCTCCGCTTGACGGATGGATTATGACTTGGATAGCTTGAATTGCTGACTTGTGGAGTGAGGTCACGCCTTGAGAGATCCCTTGCTTTATGAGAAGGCAAATTTCTTGGAGAGTATTGGTTTCTATGATGTCTGTATACACAAAAATGCATCTAATAGGAATCAACCCAGCTTGATTTAGGATGATTCCCACTGATTTCACAGTGTTGACTTGAAGCAAAATCATTGCTTGGTCTATATTACAGTTCGAGCCAGGGCCGTTTGGATAGTAAAGAAGCTGTGGAGCTAGCACTATGAAACCTTTCACCATATTTGACTCGATACCAAGCGATTTATTAAAAGTCGCTCTAGCAATCAGCCCAGCCGCTCTTACAATTTCAGACACCATGTCAGTTAATACAGGTACAGGCGATCCTTGATCAAGCCTAATACATCTCTTTATGAGCCCAATTAAGCCGCTAGTCAAAGCTGAGGACTTCAATATGTCTTGATTTGGGTCTTCCAGCTTGCTTTTTGACACAATCAAAATGATGGTTCTCAACGCAGAAATTATATTGCTTTTTCTGTCTTTTGCAGTCCGGAAATCAGCATTCATTTGGAATAATGACATTACTCTGTCAAGGAACTGGGCATCATGTCTGAATCTTGTGGCACCTGCTTCATCATTCGCCATGGTTTCGTATCTTTGCCAGATATCTGAGCCTTCTGATACTGAATTTGCTTGCTTTTTGGGGGCAGAGTCAGAGAGAGGGTGCTCGATTCCAGCCCATTTCAAGTATTTGTTAGTTCTAGACTCTCTTGCAAGTTTTTCTTCGCTGGTTTCTCTTACAAATGGGTGGTTAAGCAAGTCAGGCCATGCAAGTCTTTCTTGGGGAGCTTTATTGAGAAGTCCTTTCAGGAAAGACTTGAAGTCAGGGTTCATGTTGTCTGGGAACTTCACTGGGTCTTTCACTATCAAATTGATCAAAGTGTATATAGAATTTGTATAAAATGGAGGTTGCCCTACAAACAGCTCATAAATAATGACTCCCAAGCTCCATAAATCGGCGGTATGATTATATGGAAGCTCTTGGACTAATTCAGGAGCCATATATAACGGAGTCCCCTTAATGGATGTCAAAACAATTGTATTTGAACTCATAGCTCTTGCGAAGCCAAAATCGCATAGCTTAACTGTCCCGTTTGCGGTTATCAAAATATTCTGAGGCTTCATGTCTCTGTGAATAATCCTATTGCTATGTAAATAATGTAACGCAAACACCAGCTGTTGTGCTATTTTTCTGACTTCATTTTCTGGCAGATTTTTATCATCTTCCAAAATTTCAAAAAGTTCTCCTTGTCCAAACTCAGTAACCACACAAAACTCATGAGGAGTTTCAAAGGTATCAAGCATCAGTATGATATTTTCATGATGCAGCCCGCGGAGGATGTCTATTTCTTGGCGAAGATTGGATAAATCTTTTTCTGTTTTTCCACGCTTAGTAATGAATTTCAAGGCGACTATCTGTCCTGAGAATTTTCTTCTTCCCTTAAAGACCTTTCCGAAGGAGCCTTCGCCGATAGGGTGAAGCACGTGATAATTGTCCATTTAAACTTATAAATGTGGAGGCTACTTATAAGGAAATTTTCAAGAATAGGGCCAAGTCTGCCCCCTGTGCCCAGGGTTGAAGAAGTAAGAGGTTTGAATGAATTTATTAGGGCTATTGAGTTTATAAATGCAAATAGGTACCAGATGGCTGAGATCGAACTGAATCTATGCTTAGAAATACTCAAAAATGGAGGATTGTTTGGGGAACCTGCTTATAATTTTGCTTTGAAAAAGCTTGCATTTGTGTATAAGCAACAACATAAAACAAAGCAATGTGAAAAAGCGCTGAAAGATATCGTAAAGCACTATGAATCTAAGGCAGAAACATATCCAGAGCTATTATTGGCAGCACAAGAAACACTTGCAATGCAATTATTAGAGACGGATGTTGGAAGATGTGTTGACCTTTGCCGTGAAGTAGTTGCTAACACCCCTACAGATTTTTTCCATTATCTCTTTGGAATATCCTTAGTTCTCCAAGGTCAAAATTTTATCATCGCAAAAGAGCAATTGCAAGTAGTTTTACTTAATAAAGACCCTCAGCCTGAAGTTCTATATAACTTAGCTTATGCTCAGCTTGTCCATCCAAGAAAATTTGAAAATCCAAATAAAATGAGTGATGGCGAAATCAAAGAAAACAGAAATGCAGTATCTGAGTACATGCAAGCAATTCCTAATTTTAAAAAAGCTATTCAATATTTTGAAAATCTCAGTGAGCCCTATGAGCCGAACCCTGACAATCCAGGACTGAAAAAGAGAGAAAGTGGGCTTGTATTAACAACTCTGGCAGAAATGGGGTGGGGAGACGGCTTAACATGAAATGTAATTTAGATTTCAGGAAACTGCAGCCTGGCTTAAATGTGCCTTGAAGTTGTATGAAGAAGTTGACAAGAAAAAGCTGGGAAGGGTGCTAACATTGACTGGGAGACTGCTTAAAGAGCAAAAACAGTTTATGCATGCAGAAGGGCTGCTTAGCAATGCAATGAGCATTTTAGAAGGAGTAAGAGTTATTTAGAAAGGAGACTGGGATGAAGCATTGGCTTGTGAAGAGTATGGAGGGCTGCTGAGCAAAATACCGAAAAGAGAACACGAAGGACAGCAACTCATAGAAAAAGCAAAACATATTAGAAGCAAACTTCCATTCTGGGGAGAAAGGGCAGCTCATATGTTTCTTCCGAAATGGACGTTAGAGTTGCAGCCCTTTGCTTCCTCATTTAGTTAAATAAAATTAAGCCCCATAAATATGATAGGTGAATCTTATCATGCAGTAACAGATCTTGAAAAATTTCTGAACAATAGAGGTCTTACCCTTCACGGCCGCCCTTTAAGTGATACTGAAGAGTTCGTGAAGACCAAAACACTTATAGAAGCTCCGTATCCAAATGATTGCTTATTGGATTTCATTGAAAAAATTGGAAGGATTACAGAGGTTCATCTATTGTTTGCACGGCAAGCTTCAATGCTTTTATCCCATTACAAATATGGATTGTATGATGAGAATAGGTGAAGCGTCTTCACTCAGCCTCTGTCAGAAACTGAAATAGTGGAAAGGAAGCTGTTTATTAAAACTTTTCTTCTTACAGCTCAGAGAGGTCTTAATTTCTTTAAAATCTCTGAAAGCTACTGAGAAAAATGCGATGAAGATTTTATCTTAAGATCAGGCCAACAATTTATATTTGATACTCGTGGGATTTCGCAGTTATGAAAACATATTGAACAATTTTGTCTTGACCCTATCCAAATTTCAGAATCAGTATACAAACTAACTAAATCAATTTTAAACTCTCCTCCTTCTATTCGGGCAATGCTTATTATTCATAGTAAAATTTTCAGAGGCAATGAAGATCAATTGAAACAAAAAATAAAGGAAATTTTGAAAAATTGAAAAAGAGGTCAAAAGATTTTTATCTTTCAAAGACCTTTTGAGCAACCTGCATTTAGTATGCTTTCTGGAATTGAAGGAAGGGTTTATCTAGACAAGGAAATGTGTAATAAAAGTGATTTTCTTTTAGCTTATAGTCTGGCCCATGAGTGCCAACATATTTTTTCAAGGGAGCAAGAAACCCCATATTCTCCTCTTGAAATAGCTGAACCTCCAGAAATTGTTGAGTATCTCAATTTGTTAAATAATGGGATACCAATGGAAAGAGGGCATTTGTTTTGGGGGATGCTTTTTGGTAAAGCTGGAATTTGAGAAACCGATATTCCTACGCACTTAGCAAATGTAGATCAGATTGATTTTTGAGCATCTCTTAATAGTGAATTTCCAATTGTTCCAGTGGAAATTTGAAATGACCTTAAAGAAGAAGAAATAAATTTAAATGCATACATGCCATATGGTTTGAATCAATTGTGCGATCTTGATCCTCTAAGGAAGTGTTTGCCCCACAGGCTATAAATACAAAATTAATCGATATTATAGAAATAATAAGTGCAGGGAAAAATAATGATTTCTTTTAACTTTAGTTAATACAGCTAAATTTAGCTTTTATTAAATGTTTTAATAGTAAAATCTAAATAATCAAATCAAATGAGTTTCCGCGAAAATTTGCATGACCAATTCGAATTAGTTCACAATCATTGCCTACACAGGCGAAAGGGAGGGGAAGAATTTATTCAATTGCTCAAAGAACGAGCACAACAGGAAGAGTCATACGCAAGAGGTTTGGAGCGATTGGGAAATCATCCTTATTTTGTGACCAGCCAAGGCACCTTATCTCATGCAATATCTGCAATGAAAAACGACAACTTGAACAAAGCAATGCAAGCCAAAATATTAGCAGAAAGCATTTCCAATGATTTAGTCGAACCATTTAAAGAATTATTAAGAAACCAAGGAAATACCCTTAAAAAAGCAAGTGCAGAAGGAAAAAAGCTTGAAAAAGACAAAGCAATGCTTAAAGAAAGAGTTGAAAAATCCAAAGGAAGATATATCAGAGCTTGTATGGAATGCGAGCAGCTTACTATTTTGCTTGAGCAGCCAATCCCACAAGTGAAAAGAGAAAAACTTGTGCAGCGATTAATCCTCAGCAAGAAAGAAGTAGAAGACAGCATGAAGCAGAACATAGAAGCAGTGAATTCTTATAATTCTTATCAAACTCGCTATTGTGACATGATGGCGATGATTCTTGAAATATATCAAAAGCAAGAAGAGCAAAGACTGGAAGCGATGAAAGACTCGTTAAGGAAACTAGTTGTATATGAGACAAGCTGCTTAAGAAATCTTCAATATGATATTGATAATTTGGCTCATTCAATGGAAAGTGTTAATATTCAAGCTGATATCAACCAATTTATAGATGAAAACACTTCAAATAACCCGAAAATGATTCTTTTAGAGTTCGAGCCTTACCAAGGTTCTCATCCTTCCTTTAAAGAAGTGAAACATAATGCACCTATTGTGACAATCCCACATAGTATTTCTACTACTGACTCCCAAGCTTTAAATGCTTTGCAAGACGTGTATAAAGCTGAAATCAGCAATATCTTGTCCAAAACTTGGAATGGGGAAAATCTTGCACCTGAAGAATTCCATCAATTTAGAAATATAATAAAGGACCCTTCTGCAAGACAATGCTTTACTTCTCTATTGGGCCAGAAAAAGACACAAGGAGATATAACTTTGAATGAAAAAAGCTTTGAACAAATGGGTGAGCTTCTATTGGTAGTTCTCAATGAATGTGCCTTAACAACGGATATAAGAACTTCCAGAAGTCTTATTCAGCTTTCCCAAGTTTTCCGCAAAGCCCAAACTTTGCCAAACATCCCATTGGAATATCTGCAAAATCTTATAATTTCACATTCTATATGGGCAAGCATGGAGTTCTGGGAAGGAATTATTCAGTCAGCAATAGATGAAGATATACAGAGTCATGAAGTCTATGGGCTTCATGAAAACGAAACTCAAGAATCAATTGAAAATAGGATCAAAAACATTGTATTCTGCCAGCTGGGGGTGTTTGGAAATACTATGCTGACTTTTCAAGTAGACACTATGTATGCAGCTGAACTGGTGTCGAAATATGCATGCAAATACCAGCTTAGCTCAGAAGACATGGATACGCTGATGGCCACTATTGATAAAAAGTTTTCTGCGAAGCCAGAAAAAGAAGAAGAGGTTGTCCAGGAGGTGCAGAGGGGTGTGCCAAAATGGCTGCATGAATTGGAAGGGGCGACTGCCACAATGAATAAGAGGATAAAGAAAGAAAATAAGTCGAATGAAGAAGGCAAGGAAAATCCTGAAGAGACTGTAAAGCAAGCTGAAAATCCTGAAGAGACAATAAAGCAAGCTGAAAATCCTGAAGAGACAAATAAGACTGAAGAAGCGAAAGAAGATTCATTAGAAATAGTTAGAGAGGAGGTGAGTAAAGAGGAGACAGAAAAAGAAGCAGATCAAGAGCCATAATTAATTTCATTTAAGCAAAAAATATAATAAGAAATATTATTAATTAGGATTATCTAATAGATAATAAAAACGCTCAGAAGGGCGAATCGAACGCCTGAGGCGCTAGCCTCCCTAGGATTTGAAGTCCTAGCCAGGCACCAGCCCAGATCATCCAAGCACTATTTTAAGTCGTTCCACAAGTTATATACTTTGAAATTTTTATTTTAAAAAGTAATAAATTAAAATAATAAGTTAAGTCAAAGAAATAAAACTTAAACATTTTATTAAAAATTATTAAATATTCGCAGAATATTATTATATATAATCACGATAAAAATATTACTCTAAATTAAATAAACACAGCAACTAAAAAAAAATTCAAATAAGAATATTTACAGACGAATTTATAAATCTTTAGTTATTATGTTTTCTCATGTTTCTTACAAACTCATTTCTTCAAAAACTTTTAACTGATCTCTTTATAAAAAGAGATTATATAGAATGTAAAATGGTCGAAACAGAGCCGATTTCAATGACAAAAGTTATTCAAGAGGAATTGCTTCCATTAGCTATTTTTCACATTCGTCAGAATACATATCCTTCTCTAAATGAATATTTATTAAAACTTGCCTCATATCTATCATTGACATGCGAAGAACTTGAATCTATTCGATTAAAAATTTCTGATTCACAACTTCCTGCAGAAATTTCCGAAAAACTTGCAATACTTTGCCAATGTGCTTTTTTGATAAAAGCGTCTCATGATTCCGATTTTACAATTGAAATCTCTAAAAAATGCTTCGAAATTCTCAGAATAATAAAACAACAAAATTTCGATATCCAAGAAATTTCCGATAGCATTTCTAATCAGTTTATAACTTGTATTTTAAATTCACAAAGCTTTCAGGAGATCTCTGAATGAATAATATTTATAAACCAATACTCAATGACTTTTACAGATTGCAGGCTCGCCAAATCTGCTCTGGAATTCAAGTTCAAAGCTTTATCATGAAGCCAGCTCTCATCAACAGATTTTAGCTCTCTTATCACACTTCTTTCTGAAATCAATAAAGTTTCATCTGAAAACTGAAATTTCCAAGATTTGGTCCAAATTCTAGCTATTCTAACCCTGAATTTAATAGAAAGCAACCTTAACAGCACAGATCAACTCATAAATTCTCAAATATCCAAATGCCTCAAATATCTCCAAATCCTTGACTATCTAGATGAGTCTTCAAAAGAAAAAATCAATGATTTTATCCAAATCAAAGGAATTGAGAGCTCGACGTCAACTTCAATTAATTTGACTGAAAATGACGAAAGTCAAGAAAAATTTTCCAATGATGAAATCCAAACATTTGGAATCGTCGATAAATGAGGAGAAAAATTGATACGGCAAGAATCTGATTGGATTTATTTTTTACGAAAAGGTGATAACAATTCAATAGCTGTTTTAAAAGCGAATTTGATTCTTGATGAAGGAGAATCAAAAGTTGTCGCAGTAAAATATTATAAATCGACTGAGAGAAAATGACTGCTTAATTATCATACAGAAATTGAGATTTTGAAGAAGCTCAGCGACACAAAGCATAAAGCGTTTCTGCAACTTTATGGGTCATTTATTGATACAGTAGTAGAAAATGAAAGAGAATACCATAGATTAAACATAATTATGGACTATTGCCAGAAAACTCTTATGAATGATATTGATATAAGGAAGAAAGAGAACAGACCTTATACTCAAATTGAACTATGAGATGCTGTCGAGCAACTGATTGAAGGTTTTGCCGTGCTATCAGCTATGAAGATTTATCATCAAGACATCAAACCTCACAATATTTTAATATCAGATGATATCTATAAAATTTCTGATTTCAATGTAAGCAAAACGACTAATGGTATAACAACAATAACAAAAGAGTCAACTATTCAAGGAACTTCTGGCTATTTCTCTCCTGAGCTTCAAACAGCTTTCAACAACTATAAATCAAAAAATGGGCCAAGCAGGGTTAAATTCAATCCTGGAAAGTCTGATGTATTTTCTTTGGGATTAACAATTTTGCAGATGGCAAGTTTGAAAAGTGTGCTTGATATGAATTTACCAGAAAACCAAAGCGAGTTAATCAACAAAATAGAAAATTTACCTTATGATAACAAAATCAAAGACATTTTAAGAAGAATGATGGCTTTTGATTATCATCAAAGACCAAGCTTCATACAGCTGGTTTCTCTGATAACTGAAGAAATTACCATCCGTTGCGAATAATTTACCAAATAAAGCAAGCCTTTAGTATTATGCGTAATAATTTTTAATTTGTGATAAAATGGACATGGAAGAGCACATGGAAAAATCTTCTGAAGAGGTCGGATCTGAAGACAGTGACACATTAACCAAGATCTTCCCTATTTCCGAGCTCGAAGCCCATACAGACTCAGTGTGCTCTGTCCATTTTCATCCCACAAATCCCGATGTCTTTGTTACAGGTGGGGTGGATGACAAAGCTTTCTTTTTCCACAATGATGACTATACCGAATTGGCCTTTCACACAGACACAATAGTCCAAGCAAGGTTTTCCAATGATGGAGAATATCTTGCATTGGCAAGCATGGATTCTAAAGTCTCTATATGGCAGATTTCAAGCTTGGATGAGCCTATAGCAACCTTGGAAGGCCCTTCTGATGAAATTTTGAACATTGAGTGGCATCCTAAAGGCCCAGTTATTGCAGTAAGCAGTGGAGATCAGTCTATATGAGTCTGGCATATAAGGAAAAATACCCCTTTAGCTGTTTTATACGGACACCCTATCAATATGTGCAGGATTTCCCCTAATGGGAGATATCTTTATTCAGGCGGAAAAGATGGGTCTGTAAAGGTGTGGGACATGAAAGAAGAAAACTATTCAGAAAGACCTAGTGAATGCACATTTTCAGGCAGGGATTTCCATCAGGAAGAAATAGTATCAATAGTAATGTACCAAGATAATAATGTTATATTATCAGGAGGCAGAGATGGTAGTGTATGCTTAGCAAATAGAGCTGGAAATAGAATTTTGACCAAAATTCAAGCATTTGAAGACTCAGTTGAAGCAGTGGACTTTTGTAAAGAAATCAGCTTGTTTTTGGCAGGAAGCATGACTGGAGAAATCAAGATTTATGAGCTGGAAAGCTTTCAGTGCAGAGTATCTATTAGTATGGGAAGTGGAATTGTCAAGGCAATTTGGGTTGGGATTGAAGTTGTAGCTTCCACTGTGGAAGGAAAATTGAAATGCTATGACGGGAGAAATGGAAATGGGCTGAGAAAGTGGATAGGACATGAAGAGACAATATTGGATTTCGATGTGAAGCATGACAAAATTATTAGTGGGAGCGATGACCAGAGGATTTTGATACATCCTTATAGGTTTGTTCCACAACAAATTTCTTAAATTTTTACAAATGAATTTAATTGATTTTTGAATTATGAGTGTGTGAAAGAAATTTTAAGTAAGAATTTTTATTTGAATACATATTAAGAATATAAACAGCTGAAATCATTAGTAGCCTCTCAATTTTTGAGTTGACATCTAGTCACTGCATATGATTAGTTATAAGTCGGATTGTAAAGAAGATTATAAACTACTTAGCGAAAGTCAAGAGTCCTTTCTCTTTGAAAAGTCTGTTAAGGCATCCATCAGCGAATCCTTGTCGTCTGACTCTCCCTGAGATGCAAAAAGTTTGGTTTGTCTTGAGTGCAACTCCGTCTTCGTTGACATCAGCAATATTTAACTGAACGCTTGAATAATCACTAGGCCCGACAAGTCTGTTGGTTGCAGAGCACTTTCTTGGGATGTAAAGATCAACTATCTTTTTGTCCTCGTTCTGCATATTTATGGTTAATTATGGATTCATTCCATTTGCCTAATGCAAACTTAATTTCATTTCTCAGAATAACTCTCTTTTTATTCTTATGTCTATTTTTGCTTGAATTTATCGATGAGTAAATTTTTCAGGCTATTTTAGAAAATAAATTAGTGATTATAAAGACTAGTTAAGATTATGAAGTTTATATTTGCTTTATTCACATCGAAAATGATTCCAATAGAAAAATCTCTTTATTTCCAGATTAAAAAGCAATTATTTGAGTTTTTAATTATAATTGTCATTGTTAGAAATCAAAATGGACTGCCCAAGATGTATCAATCCTTTCGGCGAAACTCACAAAACACCTCGCATTTTACCTAAATGTGGCCATTCCTATTGCTTTGATTGTATAACAGAGCTATGGTGTGATTCCAAAGTGATCTGCCCAACATGTGGGAAATTGAATAATTCTGATTCTCCAGAAGATTTTCCAATAAACCAAGCTTTGCTTCAAATTGCAATCTCAAGTTCACAGCTCTGTTCAGATCACAGTCGACCCTTTGAAGCCTTCTGCAAAGATGATCGCAAACTTATGTGTGTCCGCTGTCTTCTTGAACCTCATCACAGAGTTCATGAAGTCGCCAGTATTTTGGATGAAGCTCAAAATGAGCGTGAGCGTCTATTAAAAATTGCTGAAAAAGTCAAAAATATTGAAGAAAATATAGCAAATAATGAAAAAGAGCTTAAAGATACTGAATGTTTACTTAATTTGGAATGCGAAAAATTACTAAAAGAATATAAAGACTTGTATGATATGGTTAGAGGAGAAATTAATAGAAGGGAAACTGAAACTATAACACAAATAAAAAGTATTTTGAATAAAGAACAAGGACTTATAGAAGAAAAACAGTTTATATATAAAAAGCAAGTTTATTTATTACAAACTTTAAAACAAGAAATAGAAAAAGCTCAGTCAGAAAAGGACTTAGAAGTGCTTTCTAAGGTGACAGAGCGAGAAGCAGTCATTAAAAGTGCATGCTGCGATGTGAATGCTATTACAAAATGTAAGCCGTATTCGGAATATTCAAAAGAGAACGAAAGACAAATTTTGGGGAAAATCATATGTGATGTTTTAGAATTTTCTGAAAAAGAAACAAATTATCAAATGATAATTAAAGAAAAACCAAAAAGTGAAGTCACTGATAATGATTCAACTATAACCAAAACTGCACAGATAATAAAATCATATGTATATCCTTTCAACACTGACCAGAAGTTTAAATCCAAAGCCCAAACAATGAAAATTACCACACAGTCAAGATTTATCCGAGATAAATCTCCTGTAACCATTAGAAGCTCTATGGACACAAAAAGTGGGTGAAGTACAAGAAGAGAATATAACCGAATTTCTTTAGACTTTTCCCCTGAAAACATCCCAGTAGAGCCGTTTTCTGCAAAAAATATTTTTGATGACGATTTATCCTCAGTTCACTCATTAGATTTAGCCTCATTTTGCAAGCTTCCAAAATCAATCATCTACAACATAGGTGGATTTTCTGAATCCACAGCTTCAAAAGTCGAAATGTTTGACTCAGCCAATGAAATTTGAAAAGAACTCGGCGACTACCACTCAGCACGCACCCAATTTGCAGCAGTTCAATATCACAATAAAATCATCGCCCTTGGTGGGAAAATTGTAATTTTCATATAGAAAAGCAAAGCTGTTGACACATGTGAAGAATTTGACAGAGAAGAAATTTTATGAAGGACAAGCGATATCTTTTTGACAGGAGCCAGAAGTGGCTTTGGAGCGACTGTGATTTCAAGTAAAAACTATATAGATGACCTTTATGTCGTAGGAGGAAGTGATGGAGTGCCTATAAAAACAGCTGAGATGTTTAGTGGAGATCGATGAATAACGGTAAATTCGTTGAAATTAAGAAGGGATGAGCTTTCTGTATCACTAGGACCAGATAATAATATTTATGCAATAGGTGGATATGGAGGCCCAGATATGACCTCACAGTCTTCGGCGGAGAGATTTAATATAAAGGAAGGAATTTGAAGCTTTTTGCCTCACATGAAAGAAGCCAGAAGAGCACTGGCGTCGGTTACTTTGCCAGATGGGGTATATGTATTTGGAGGATTTGATGGATTAAGGTATTTAAATACCATGGAAAAGTTTGATATAAGGGCTGGGAAATGGATGCAGCTAGCACCTATGAACATAGCACGATGCAGTTTGAGTGGGGTTGCAAGTAGTGATTGTCAATATATTTATGCAATAGGTGGGTTTAATGGAATAGGTGTTAGGTCTGTAGAGAGATACTCAGTTGTGGAAAACAGCTGACAGGAAATGTCCTTGCTATGCTATCCTAGATTTTCTCATTGCTCTTTGATGTTTAATGAATAAATTAAATAATAATCATATAAAGAGTTTTTCTCTTTCAGATTACTATATTATAAACAACATCTTTAATGGTCAGCTTCCATAATTAATGGGCTATTACTTCATAATAGGCTTTCTAATGAACTCTTAGCTTCTTTCTGCAATTTTTTTTTCTTATTTGAATCAGGTCAAAATCCATATTATTATTTCCTGCTTAAACAAAATTAATTAATATGGATTATCCGTATAATTTAAATAGTCTGTATACACTCTATACAATCCTACTAATGTCATCAAGTCGCTATTTCATATTAATTATTCTTACTGATATATTTATTTATTTGCTAAAAACGATATCACTTACTCAAATTCTCCTTAAAATATTTTCTATGCATATTTTAATTGAAAAAATTACCAATATCTCTCCTCACCAACTCAGAATATTTTTTTCCTCGTTTTTGCGTCTTTTCACTGTGCTGAAACCTACATAAAAACTAAAAATGCAAAATCAGTTCTCAGAATATCAAAGTTCAAACAACGAAAGTATCGTCACATTTTCAGCAAGTCCTACATCTCCACGAAGCCAGCAAAATTTCAGTGGAGACCCACTTGATTCTTCAGAGCCTGAAGAAAATTCCAGTGACAACAATTCGTCAGACAAGGAAGATATCATGTCTTTGGAAGAAATTTCAAGCAAACATATGGCGCTTCGAGCTTCAACAGCTCCCGCAAGGCCTTTGAGTGACATTGAAGAGTTCCGCAGGACTTCTGATTTCCTTTTATTAGAACATACAGTTATATGCGCATCCCAATTAATCCAAAATCAAGACCAAAAATACGACCTTGACTCAGAAGAAGGCCAAAGAGCTTGCAAAAAATTTTTAAACCAAATTGAAAGGCTTTGTGAAGTCTTTAAAGTGAACTGTGTTTCACGGGATTATAGGAAGGCTTTTTCAAAGGCTTACCAAGTCTTATATAAAGAAGGCACGCTTTGTTTTCTCACCGAAATCTTGGATTCTGCACAGGAAGGGTTTCCTTATCTGTATGTGAACGGGGAAAAATATTTATTTTCAAGTGAAGTTTTAGATGCAGGCAGCAAACTATTTCATTCATTTTGCAAAATCCAGCATATCTTCCGAGAAATTTATAACCGCATTTGTGAAGAAACGTCCACAGGTGTAGTAGGAGAAATAATCAGTGACTTAACTGAAGCTTTGCAAGATTTCGACACAAATTGGGTGGATTTTGAGCATTTATACGTCCATGAACTGATGGTAATAGAAACCGACGCAAGGAGATTTATAACGCAAGCCATTGAGCTGGAAAGAGAAATGTCACTTATTGAGGTTAAAGAAAAAGCAAGAGGAAGAGTGACTTTGGATTCTGAGGAATTTAATGGCCTCAGGGATAAGTTTGTAACGATTATTGGCAAGATTAATTCAGTTGCAAATGTGGAAGGAAAAGGGAGAGATGATTTATCACTCAATATTTTGTTGGCGGCGGAAGGGATTTCAAGAAGGATGCATCCGATGCAAAGTCATCCGATAAAAAAATTGGCTGACAAGATTAGGCAGGCGTTTACAGCATTTCGCACATTATTTAGAAAATATGACCAAAACATTGAAGTTGTCGACCCACAGCTCAAAAACAACCCAGAACTCGTTGAAGCTTTAACAAACTTTGAAGGAAGCTGGGAACGCGGCAAAGAGTACATTTTAAATTCCAAAAGATGCAACCAAGTCGTCTACATCTACAACATGATTGAAAAACACGCTGAAAAATACCCTACTTTCAAGGAACAGCTTGAATTTTCAGACTCACAGCTCTTCGTAAGTGTTCCTTCCCTCCTCGTTTTAAAATGCCTCGAAGACGACGATAAAGGAATCTGCAAGCATTTTTGCCCACTGATTTATGAAGAGCACGAAGAAATAGGAATTGTCTTTAAAAGGCTGAAAAGAAGCTACAAACTAGGAAAACTCGCCAGTTCTTCAGTGCAGGAATATGCAGAACTGCTTGAAATGATGATAATTGGTGAAAAGGTGAACCAAAAATCGCGTACACAGATCATAAACCCTAAATTCGACAATTTAGACCACGTGCTGACGAAAATTACTAATTTATCTATTGCAATTCAAAGAAATAGGCCGAGTGAGTGGAACAGATTTCTAGACGTTGTTCTTTGCTAAATATATAAAAATTAATTTTTTCATAACAAAATTAATGTATAGCATCATGCAGCAGGTAGTAGGTTGCTGTAGCATGATTGAGTTCATTGCAGTTTAATGAATTCAAGACAAAACTTTTTGGAAAACCACAAGCTACCACTTTTTCTAATATAAAATCATCGACTTTGAATCTTCTTTCACGTGACGGCTCAAGGTTTCCTATAAATCGTGGGGAAACACTTTCTTCTTCAGTTTCATCAGGAGTGCGGAATCACGGATGCCTCAGTAAAGAGTCCAATGGGATTCTGTTGTGTGGGACAAGCTGCAACATACTTCGTATCATATCTTTAGCATTTTCACTTAAATAATCTGGAAGGTTATATTTTCCAGTCAAAATTAGCTTGTTTAGTTCTGGGATGCTGTGCGCTTTAAATGGAACTGTTCCACATAACATTGCATACGCCAGAATTCCTAAACTTCAAATATCTGCCCAAAATCCTTCATAACCTCTATCTACAATGATTTCAGGGGCTAAATAAGCAGGAGTTCCGCACTGTTCGTTAATGATTTGCCCTTTCTTTACAAGCTTACTTACCCCAAAATCGCAGATTTTGCAGCATGAATACTGTGAGTCTAATAAAATATTATCAAGCTTAAAATCACGATGCAAAACCCCATTTTCATGAATTTCTATTGCACCTTCAATAATTTGTCCAAAAATTCTCCTCGCTTCATTTTCTGTTAGCCTCCCTTTTTGCTTTACAAATTGCAATAAATCTCCACCTCCTGCATATTCCATAACAATCAAAAAATGCTTTGAGCTTTCAAAGACTTCGAACATTTTTACTACAAACTTGTTTCTGATTTTTTTTAAAATATACACTTCTTGAAATACTTTTCTCTTGGCGTGCTCGTTTCTGAGTTGAGCTTTTTCAATGGTTTTTATTGCTACATTCATTCCAGTCAGCTTATGGACACCTAGCAAAACCTTTCCAAAGGCACCTTTTCCTATCATTTTTCCAATTTTGTAAAAGTCTAAGGTTGTTGGTGGGTCATCTAAATGCTTCGTAAAGTAGCTTGAAATATAGCTCACTAGTTTTTCCTTTTCTTCTTCCTGCTCTTGAAAAGACCCTGCTGAAACATTTAAATTTTCATACAGGTGTGTTGGTGTGTGTCTTTCTTGCAACAAGCTTTGGTTGATGTCTATAAGAGATCTGTCGTTTTTAGAATTTATTGGAGTATTTTTTTGAAAAGAATTATTTCCATTTCGTCGTGATACTGAACGTATCTTGAAGATACTACTTATTTTATCTGAAACAACCCTCCTATGTCCAGGTTTTGAGGTTTGTTTAGGAGTTAACTCAGGACTTCGTGCAGGAGTTCTAGAATGTCGCTCCGGAGTGATTTCTTTTCAGCCTTCAATTCTTTTCTTGACGTATTCGTGGAGGTCTTTGTGAGCTGTTGGGGGTTGAATATCAATTGCAAGATTTTTAATTATTCTTGTTGTGACTGGGCTGACCTTTTCGCTCTTCGATATTCGACGTCCTTCATCTTTACTTGAAATTCTGATGCGGTTGCCGACCTTGAGGAATTCTTTTGATGCTTTTGAAGTTGGCTCAGCGAAGTCTTGGCTGGATCCATAAGCCCTGATTTTCCTTTTAAACATTCTCT
>CATKHM010000109.1:0-37929 GCA_949751825.1 Blepharisma undulans
GTAATTCTAGAGAAAATTTCAGCCATAGGAGAGGTAATTTGGAATAGCTTCAAAAGGAGATTTTAATTTCAGGAGGGATGAAGAATCTTGAAGATTTCTGCTTTGAGTGAGTATAAAAGCTTGAGCTCATAATTTAATAAGAAAAGGGGAGATGATATTATAAAATATATAAGACAAACGAAAAAGGAAAAGATCAATAGAAAGCCTAAAGATTTAAACTTCAAATCTGCTAATAATGTATTTTATTCACATGAACAAAATCAGATCATCAAAGCAATTTAAGCAATCATTATGGAGCAAATCGCTGTTGGCAGCCTAGAAGAAGCATTTATAATGGGCCATTTTTACTATTCTCATAGATATAATGCCAAAATCCCAATGGTTGATTAAAGAATTTATAACATATCATGGATAATTTTAACTATAAAATTTCTTAGCAATCTGAATTTTTAGGTCTATTTTAAATGGCATAAGTAGCCAAAAATTAAATGAAATATTACCAAATATTATACAGCAGATACTACAGAATTTGCATGGCAATGCAATGTCAGTAAATGAAGCTTGCATTCATCCAAGGCAAAATCGATTATCTTATAAGAAACGCTGCATTTAAAAAGTTTTGAACATTTACAAGATTATATACTCAATATTAGAAATTTATTTTAGACACTTTTCAATTATAGTAGTGAGCATGCAAGAGAATTCATTGTTACTATTTTAAAATTTTCAACCAAAAATACAGTTATAGAAGAAGGAATCTAAACAATCGGAGCTTTACCTATAAACATTAAAGCAGAATTGAACCATTTCAAACTCTTTTACTATATTTGATTTTAGCACTTAAAAATCAAGGTTCTTTCCATCTGCAATACTGCTACAAGATGCATTAGCAACTTCGCTTGATATATAACTTTGAAACCATACTCCGAATCACGAGATAACAAATTCATAGAGATATTATTATCATTCAAAGAACTGGATTATTCAATAAAGGCTACCAAATAAAATGTATTTCATGGCTTTGTTTTGTCTATGTCTGGAGCATAAATACTCATTATTGCACCTAGCTAATTCAAAAATCATCGAATGGAATGGGAGATGATTAAATTGATTATGCTTTGTGCAGCAAAGTAATTCCAAAAGATTTCTGAGTGTAAAATTCTGAGCTCATAATAAAAATAGAAAAATGGAAAACTTTGGAATGACGATATTATAAAATATATAGAAAAAACGTAAAAAAGGAAGAAGATCAATAGAAATTGATAAGCCTAAAGACTTAAACTTCAAATCTCGCCAATCAATGAATTTTATTCACATGACCAAAGTCAGAATACCATTAAAGCAATTTAAGCAATCATTATGGAGCAAATCGCTGTTAGCAGGCTCGAAGAAGCATTTTCAATGGGTCATTTTTACTATTCTCATAGATATAATGCAAAAAATCCCAAAAAAATTTATAGCATAACATGAATAATTTTAACATTAAAAATTCTTATTAATCTTTATAAATATAGATAGATAGCTTCTTTTAAATTTTATAAGAATTTTCATTCACAAAATGATTGAATTTCAATTCAATTTATTAGAACTCTTGATGAGTTTTTAAAGGAAATTCATGTATATGATAACTAGGTATATTAATTAACATTTTATTAATGATTTATTGAAAAAATAAGTATTCTGTACTTATTTCTTCATAAAGTCTCAAAATACATATGAATAATGTCCTAATTTCTCAAACCTCTTTGATTTCATAATTATGTGAATTGTAAAATTCCTTTAGATTATGGTCTGAGATTGGCACCTATATCAAATCCGAAAATAAATAGGAGAATTATCACATAGTAATATTAAACAGTCTTTCCTAAAAAGACAAATCAATAAGAAGTGTTGAGGGTTGAAAAGATTGAATCTATTATTAGCCAAATGTCACATCAATGGCTGCTTTCTAAGATTTCTGAAATATATACCTTTTCTCATTTCAAATCGTTTAATTTTATCGTTCACTAAATTTGAGACCATAAGCAAGCATCAAGCTGATTTGATAAATAAAATTTAACATAAATCTCTTAGTTTCCTGCTAATTTTATTTATCTAAAGAACCCAACAATATATTATCAATTTTTATATCTATGCATAATATTGTTTTCTGAAAACCCATTAGAAAAGAGTTTATAAGCAAGTTCAGATGCCTTCTTTCATCTAATGGTTTTTTGTACAGCATTTTTTGCATAATCTAGTACTAAATATGGTTATCAGATTGACAAAATTTTATGCAATTCCACGACGTTCTTAAGATCCAATAATGAAAGTATTTCAAATAATTTTTCAATGTGTTTTATTCGGGACTAATTATTTAAATATTTCTTAAAAGACTTTATAGCATGCTTAAAATTATCCATATCTTTTTTAATATACTTGTAGAAATGCTCCAAAGCCTAATTGCTTTAGAATTATGCTTATCAATTCATTAATCTAGATCATTAGAATTCTTTGTGTAAAAATATTTACATTGATTTCCAAAATAAATCCAAAAGCCAAATTTATTGTCTTCTTTCCTTTCTTCTATTATTTTCCATTGAAGCTAGGTGACTTTTTTAATCTCTGAGGTTGACATTATTTTTCCCTATTTAATATAAAAAAATCTAAAGATGGATTTTGCCTTAGTTGGTGGTAATTTTCCAAGGAAATTTGCAAGAAGTTATAAACTCTTTAGCGATGGTGTCTAGGTGCAGCGCAAATTAAGAAGCTCAATAACTTGAAACTATGAAGCTGCTCTTATTCTTAATAAAAATGCATTCACACCACGCTATAAAGAATATATCTCAAAAACAAGCGTTCCATTAGAAATGCCACCTCAATTTACTATGATAAAATATATTTTAGCTCATTCGGAGCTATTTTAATATATATTTATTATTGATACTTGCTGTACAACTGAAAAATTAAAAATGATCAATTCTGGATTCCTTCAGATCGCTAGAGTTCAAATATAATCCATGGAAGAGTCTTAACAGAATAAAACTCACTGGAAAATCATATAAGCTCACAAAATCTTATTAAATAGGGAAAATAATGTCAACCTCAGAGATTAAAAAAGCCACCATGTTTCTATGGAAAATAATAGAAGAGAGGAAAGAAGAAAATAAATTTGGCTTTCAGATTTGTTTTGAAAACCAATGTGAATATTTTTACACAAAGAATTCTTATGATCTAGATAAATGAATTGATAAGCTTTCTAGACTTATAATTATGTCTGGTCTAGAGGTCCTCAAAACCATAAAATAAAGTGTTGAAGTGTTTTATCTGATCATTGCATTAAGAAACCCTTTTCTTTCTGATAAATTTTCAATAAAATTAGGCTGCATACGCTTTCCATCTCCTTCTACTTGTTTTTATACTTCCATTTTTCTTCATTTGGATGAGCCTCCACCTTTGAATTTCCTCAATTTTCGCCTCAATAGTCTATCTCCAGCTTCAAATTGATATTTGATATTTTCATTACACATTTTACCGCCACTTCAATCATGCTGACTGATGAAAATTGTACAATAATACGATAAATATGAATTTTTTATTTGAAATTCTATTCATTTTAAAAATTATCATATTTTTCTTTACAGAAAAATTCGCAAATTTTAAAGAGCATTTGAAAATCTCCCAGGCAAAAATCTTTCAGGTTCTTTCTCACCGCCTTCCAGCTGACAACAGCAAACATATTTGAGAACCAGGCCAATGGAGTAGAAGTAAGTGTGCTACTGGATTTATAGACTGCAATAAATTCATCAAAAATCCATAAAACACCTGACACTTTCAAGTCCAAATGTCTCATATTGTGAGTTTTTTTTACAAACTAGTAAGCAAGGTAGATTTTTATAATCCTCAATCTGAGCACAATGCAGCTCTACAATCCCTTAGTAAGCTGCGGAATTTAAGGGAATCTCTAGGTGCTTTTTTAATTATTTGCAGCACTACAATATCGATTATTCAACAATTAAGATTTATTAGTTAACTCAGAGAGTGATTCTGATAGTGTGAACAAATAGTGCAAAAAGGAGAGAGAAACAAGTAAACTGCTATATGGAAAGATTATTGTTGTGGGCTAATTGACTGGAGAGAGAGACATAATTATAAATCTCATTAGAATTCTTTGTGTAAAAATATTCACATTGGTTTTCAAAACAAATCCGAAAGCCAAATTTATTTTCTTTCCTCTCTTCAAGAAAAGATTCTATTATTTTCCATTGGCTTTTTTAATCTCTGAGATTGGCATTATTTTCCCTATTTAATAAGATTTTGTGAGCGGAAGTAGGTCTTATATGATTTTCCAGTGAGTTTTATTCTGTTAAGACTCTTCCATGGATTATATTTGAACTCTAACGAGAGTGTTAATATCTGGAGGAATCCAGAATTGATCATTTTTTTATTTTTCAGTTGTACAGAAAGTATCAATAATAAATAAATATTAAAATAGCTCTGAATGAGCTAAAATATATTTTATCATAGTAAATTGAGGTGATATTTCTAATGGAATGCTTGTTTTTGAGATATATTCTTTATAGTGTGGTGTGAATGCATTTTTATTAAGCGTAAGAACAGCTTCATAGTTTCAATTTTTGAGTTCTTAATTTGCTATGCACCTAGATACCATCGCTAAAGAGTCTTATAACTTCTTGCAAATTTTCTTGGAAAATTGCCATCAACTAAAAAAAATTATAAAAGTCTCTTGCATGAGTTCCCAATTATATGGCCAAAAAATGTATGAAAATGTAAAATCTGTGAGAGATGTTATGATATTTATAATGTAATTAGGCATTATAAGCATAAACTTTATTCTCCAGGCCCAAGACAAACTAAGACTCAATTAATTTCTACTCGTCCATCTTTACCAAGCTTCAAAAACAGAAAAAACTTACAGCTCAACCCTTGGAAAAATCAACACTGATAACATCAATGACCTTCTTATAGACATGAACGTCGCTTTGATAGAAAAAGGCAACGAAATTTCTTTAAAAACAAAAAAAGATTAAACAATTATGCTTAGTTCTCGTACTGAATATAATAGACAAAATCTGCTAGCAAATTCAGAAAAAACAAAGCGCAGAATCATCAACTGTAGAAATGGAATCAAAAGACAATAAACTTGAGTCAGATGATTCCCTAAGGCAAACTCCATCTTTAGATTTTTTTATAATTTCTTAATATCAAAAGTTGATTCAAAATTATTCAAAGAGCTTCTGATTTGCGGTTTATCTAGATAGTATCGCTAAAGAGTCTTATAACTTCTTGCAAATTTTCTTGGAAAATTACCACAAAAGTAAGATATTTTAAAGTTAAAATTATTCATGATATGTTAGATATTCTTTAATCAACCATTAGAATTTTGCATTATATTTAAAGGGGGAGAGAGATAAACTCATCCGAAAATGATGAGAATTAGTTTACTAGAATATGCTCAAAATTCACTAATTTCATATAAGAACCATATTTGAATTTTTATAATGAGGAAAAATACATTTAGCGTAGATGATACAATAGAAAAGGAAGAAACTTGCAAAGCATGCAATAAAAGCATACCTATTGGAGCTATGAGAATAAAAATCAAAGTATGCCGTACAGAGCACTATCACCTTAACTGCTATACTCCAAAAGTAAAGCAATATATTTGCAAAAAAGATCTAAAAATCTGCCTAGGCCGAGCCAACAGAGAAATGTTTAACAAGTGGCTTGATGAATGAAATAAAAATTATGTGCCACTAGATAAGCCTTTTCGTGAACCGCCAAAATTATTAAAACTTGTGGAATCTACTTCTTCTAAATATAGAAGAGCCTGACTAGAAATTTTCAAATTTCTTGATGCAATCGAAGCTTTCAAACTTTATTGTTATGTCAATAAAGAGTTTTATCATATATCATGAGACCAAGAATTGTGGTACTTTTTCCTCCTCAGAGACTACCAAAATAATAAAATTGATCATAAAAGAAATTACCGCTCGCAGTATGTGATTTTTTATGTGGCATCATGCGTTTGGTGCCATGCCCGCCAAACCAAAAAAAACTTCAAAAGGTGCCCATTGATCAAAAAGCCGATTTGCAAAAAATGCCAAAAACTTGAAAGATTTGGCTACATATGTAAACAAGAAATCCAGGATACATATGGAGTTAATCCTAATGTTTTACAGTTGACTTTTGGGGAATTCGCAAATAAAAAGGTGGTTTATAGATATATGGCTGAAGAAGCAGTGAATTCGTTTAGAAAACGAAATAAAGAATTTTTGCTTGAAATAATGACGAAAAATAGATCAAGTCGAGCTTTGATAGAGTTTGTAGAAAATATCGATATAAAAAATGCTTTTTTTGATACAGAATCATTAAAACATGATATAAATTTAGATAATACTCTGATGCCAATATACACGTTACTTTTTGAATATGTGGGATTCAAAAAATACGAAAATCGAGTTTTAAGTAAATTAAAAACTAATAAATAAAAATTTAAAATTAAATTGGAAATACTTGCACTAATAATCGCACTTTTTCAGAGATTGCTTGAAGAGTTTTCATATAATTCAGCTTTGAGATCTCTTTGACATTTTAAAATTTATAAAGAGCCAAGCTTCTTTGAAGTGTATGCTTAAAGCATCTAAATAAATATTTATTCATTTGATTTTTTTGCATTGCTTTAACTCATAAGCATCAAAATTTCTTCCATATATCGCATTATAGGTATTTGATTAATTTTTAGATTATTCTCCTTTTGATTGATTCATCGGTTCCTCCAAATAATCAAATGCTTCTCAATAAACAATTTCTATTTCTTCATTGAATTTTCCAGCAAATTCTGCAAAATTTTGACTTCAAATCTCCCAGAGATCGACCTTTTAAATTCAGCATGCAGATTTGATCTTGTTTTGGAACTGCAGTATCATGAAAAATTTGATAAAGTATAAAACCTTGTTTTATCATTCTTTCTATATCTCATCAGATGCTAAATTAAGGGATAATTAGCGGTATGCTTGATCAGATTTTTATACATTTTATAATCTTAAAATTTAGCTTTGGAATTTCAATGTAAGAAATCGAAAGAAAAGCAGAAAAATTTCTTATGTGCTTTTCAAGCTATCAATTAAGTATTAGATACACTATCTTTTATGCCAAGCAATTGAAATGAAAGACTTAAAATTGACAATAGAAATGCAATTGATTAATCTTATACTATTAATTTGACCTCATGCATCAAGATATTTTGAAGAATTCAATTGATCTGATGGAATAATGCTTATTTGAATGTATTTGGATGGCTCTGGAAGAAGAACAAAATCAATCGCCTCAATGGTTGAATGATTATTCGTGCAAAAAATCGATATTTTTTATGTCATCAATTGCCTTAAAGATGCCTCACAAGTGCTTTTTGCTAGAAATAAGACCAAATGTAGGCATACTTTAAATCGCTGATCTTGCATTCAACTATTTTTTCGTAAATTGGCAAGAAAACAACATACTCATGAATTTTCTTTTATTCAGATGAATAAAGAATTCATTTGAAAGCACTGATTTGAAGCTTAATTTTAATTCTCTTAATGAAATTATTAGTCAAAGATGGGTATAAACACTTTTAAATCTATTAAAAAGCATTTTTTAAACCTTTTTTAATGCCATCCTTCAGTGAGAATTTTTATTCTTCCATAAGAGAAAGACTTTTAGTATCCTGCAGTAAAATATCTCGCACGGTGGGGTGCTATGAGACGATACTCTGAATCAAGCCTTGGTTATTGAGGCAATAAATTCATAGTGATTTCATTCTGACTCAAAGATCTTGATTAGTCAATACAGACTGGCCAAATAAATGCTTTTTCATGGCTTTGCTATGTATGCATATGGGACATGAATACTCATTTTTGCACCCAGTAATTCAAAAATCTTCAGATGGAAAATGATTAAATCGGCTATTCTTCATGCAAAAAAGTAATTCTGGCGAAAATCTCAGCTGTTTATAAGAATTCAGGAGGGTATTTTTTGGATAGGCTATAAGAAGATTTTAATTTTGGTGAGGGATGAAAAATTTTGAAGGTTTCTTATGTGAAGCGAGTATAAAAATTCTGTGCTAATAATTAAAATAGAAAATGGAAGGTGATATAAGAAAAACGTAAAAAACGAAGAAGCTAATAAGTCTAAAGATTTAAACTGCAATCTCACCATTAAATTAATTTCATTCCCAAGACCAGGGCCAGAATATCATCAAAACAATTCAAGCAACGAATATTATAATTGGGATATTATTTAAAAATTACTTATCAATTTAAGCGTTTTATTAATGATTTATTTCTTCTTTATAAAATCTCAATAGACCTAAAATTTATATACCAATTTGTTATTTAATAATATCTAATATAAATCTTCTCAAGCCTATTACAAAAATTAATAATGGAATACTAAATATGCAAATTTACTTAATAAATATCCTTTTAATTAAGGTATTTTATTCCTTATGGTCTTATTAACGAAATGAATGTCTCTCTAATAGTTTTTTTCAGCTTATCTGCTCTTTCTTTGTCCTCAGAAATCAGTATTAAGTATACTTTAGTAATAGTCGAATAATTTTCTGTCGGTCCGTTTAAATCGCTTTCTATTTGATTTTTAATCCTTTCATTTCTTCTCTTAATTTCATTTTTCTTGTCTATTCTTTCTCTAACGATTTCAGCTCGCTTCTTCATGTAATTTGTGTTTTGCATTTTCTGAGTTTTGAAATTTTTTTCATGCTTTAAAGCTTCTTCTTCCTGATTTTTTTTTACATCTAAATAATAGCAGAACTCACTATCTTGTTTAAAAATTTGGGGAAACCAGTTTAAGGTATGATCAACGATTTCAAAAGCATTTTTGGTGAATCCTTTTCCTTTAGAAGTAGCCATTAAGTGTCTTATCGAATTTACGTGGTCTATTAGTGCCTCTATTGGGGTATGGCCATGGGTTTTAAGGTAGTAGACTAGACATCCAACAGAAGTAAGCTTATATTTTTCATCGAGATTATCAACGCTTATAATATGTTTAGCTGTTTCTTGATTGTTTTCTTCCATTTATAAAAGTTGAAAATAATTGTAACCTAAAATGGTATGATGTTTAATTTTAAATACAATAAAACTATATTTTTATGATATATAAGATGTTTTATTTGTTAATATGAAAATATTTTGATTAGAGAGTTGAAAAGAAGTTCATTATGATATTATTGCACAAAAAATAAGTAAAAATCATTTGAGTTTATTAGAAAATGAGTTATTTAATCAATAAGAATAAAAGAGATGAGGTAAAAGCTATTAAAAGAATTATTTAAATATTCAAATTCTTTGATAGAAAAATTTAATTTAGTAAGCACAATAATTAAAATGTTCCTTATTTAATTTGAGATGTGAATTATTGAGTCCTTATCAAAATAATCAAAAGTGAAAGGAGACTTATTGGCAATTTTTGACAAAATCAAATTGATTATGAAGATATTTTAATTTGTATATCGTCATTCAGAATTTTTTGCTTTCATAATTAGTAAATTGTAACTCCTTTAGATTTGTTTGGATTTAGATATGGTCTGAGATGATCACGCATGCCAAAGCCGAAATAAACAGGGAAATTTACACATATAGCATTAAACAATCTTTATTAAAATCAGCTAAGAGACTGATATCGATAAGAATTAAGGGTTGAAAAGGGTGGATCTATTATTTCCCATATGGCCTTTGCGAAGGATTGGACAAGTGTATCTAGTCCATATCAATTTAAATTTCCAAAATAATCAGAGATAAGCTTAATTTTCAATAAGAAGCCAAGCACATCTGATAAGTAAAAATCAACGTAAATTATAAAGATTCCTACTGATTTTATAAAAAATATGTTAGAAAAGAGAATAGGCGCCACTTGATAACGATAATAGCGATTTCATTTGAAATAATTCTGAGTGTATTTCTATTTATCTCAGATATAGTTCTAATTATGTAGGCTTTTGAATTGAAATTATGCCTGTACTTATCTTCTTGCAAATCAAATTTGGAATTCAGAAGAGAATAAGTTTCTTGTGATGATTTCATTCTCCAGCTTCTAATATTAACATGATTCTGACCTCCTTGCTTTATTTAGGCAAAATTTTCGCTTATTAGCATCGAAATTTTTCATGGATTGAAGTTCCTTTTTTTATCTCAATCTTCTCTATTTCTCTTGGAATAATCAAGCACTAAATTTATTGATCATATTTTTATATCTTCGTAAATATTTTCTCATCGCTCTTTTCCCAATTTGTTGTAAAATCTCCCAAAAATCGATCCCTTCACACCTCATCATTCTATTTTATGATCTTCTTATGGCAATCTTTGAGTTACAGTATATTTGGTAGAAAACGGGACTTTATCTTTCTTTCTTTACGAAATCAAATGTGATTATGGAATAATTGGCAGCGAATTCACTTAAGTATTTCTTTTAGACATTTTTACAATTAGAATAAAGAAATATGCATACGAAAATTTCAAGAGCAAATAAAGAAAAAAAAATAAAGAAATTTGTTTATTCAATAGCTTATCCTTCCTGTGCATTTATTATTGTTCAATTGTTTGGGCTTTTGCATAATACGCCAAATATTTGAAATTATTTGAAGAGATCAAAGATCACTTGATCAAATACAGCGAATTTGGAATAAAGTTTTAACAACTTTGTGGAAAATTGGCATAATCTGTAGTCTAAATCGTTTTGCACTTTATGCCTGCAAAAATTTATTCTTGATTGCCCTTGATAATCTTCGTAATTTTATATTTATGAAATTTGGAAAGCATAGGTTTCTTCAAAAGATTGACTTTATGATCTCTTTTTTTGTAAATAGATAAAAAACCTGCTCCCTGAGGGTAGCTTTTGATCATATTTCCATTGCAAAACATATCGTTAAGAAATGAAAGAAATCATGCTTGCAAGTTACGATTTGCAACTAATATATTTATGCATTCTTATTTAATTGTTTTCACATAACACTAAAATTTTCATTGACTCAATTTCTTTGTTAATATTTCTGCTTAATTTTTTGCAATTTTGTTTTCGATCTCACAAAGATCAAACTTTCCAAACTTATCATGCAGATTTTTACTTATTTTTGAGTTTTCGATTTATGATTAATTTTGGCACCTGATTTATTTCATTTTTTGCGAAATTAAATTTTGATTTATTGGATAATTCATAGTAAATCCACTCAAGTATTTCTTTTGGACATTTTTATAGTTTTACAATAGGAACTGAGCATTTAAAAATTTTCAAACAGAAGCAAGGAAATATAAAGAAATTTAGTTATTCAGCAGCCTCACTTCAAGTAAATTTAATCTCACTCAATTTATTGGACTTTTTGCATGCCATAGCAAAATATATGAAATTATTGAAGAGATCCAAAATTGCCTCATCAATTAAGAGTTTATTTTACAGATAATTTTAGGTGAATTTGTTTAAGATTATACAATTCATATCTTATTGACTTCACTATTGCAATAACTTGATCTTACTGTTTCCTGAATAGTATTTGAAATGTTTTAGCAGGGCAGAACATATTCGTCCTTGAAAAATAATTGATTTTATAAATAACCCTTTCTTTTGAGCTGATCAAGAAAATTAATCAAGAGCTTTTGATCAAATTTTTACTCCAAAAATGATAAATAAAGCAATTTCCTGTTTTTTGAAAATAGTGATTTACAATTATATCGAGTCTATTTTCTAATAATCTTTATCAAAACGTAGTCATTTAAATAAATGATTTTCTAATGTTAAAAAGAGACTTGCATCATAAAAAACCTTTTTAAACTAAATTTTTGACAATCAATCATCACTTTTCTCATTTGTTAGGTATCGTTGAGATAATTGACGGCATTAGAAAATATCGATTTTACACGAATAATCCATTCTTCCATCTAGGCTATTGATTTTGCTATTCTTCAGGAGCCATCTAAATACCTTCAAATAAGAATTATGCCTTAAGATCAGTTGAAATTTCCCAAATATCTTCTTATATTGATGTGTGAGGGGAACTTAATCGCAAAGAATTAACCCATTGCATTTCTATTGTCAAATTCAAGTCTTTCATTTCAATTACTTGATATAAAAGATATGGTTTCTAATGCTCTATAATAGTTTGAGTAACACATAAGAAATTTCTCTGCTCTTCTTTCGATTTTTTGCTTGGAAATTCCAAAGCTACATTTTTAAATTATAAAATGATCAAAATCATCCTCGAGTATGCCGCTACTTATCCAATGATTTAGCATCTGGTGAGGCATAGATAGAATGGTAAAATGAGGTTCTTTGCTTTATCACGTTTTTCATAACCCTGCGACTCCAAAAGAAGATCAAATCAGCATGAAAAATTTTAAGAGGTCGATCTCTGGGAGAAAAGAAGTCAAAACTTCGCAAAATTTGTCAGAAATTTCAATAAACAAATAAAAATTATCTTTTGAGAAGCATTTGATTACTTAGGAATGAAGAGAATCATGCAAAAGAAGATTAATCGAAAAATAAATTAACACCTGTAATGCGATACCTTGAAGAAATTTTAGTGCTGATGAGTGAAAGCAATCGAAGAATATGAAAAGAATAAATTTTGATTAAGATTTCTCAATTAACTCTTTAAAAGAAGCTTAAGTTTTATAATATAAAATTTTCTCAAACATATCTAAAATAAGGCAAAAAGCTAATATTAATTTGAACGCCATTTTCAGCATTTGAATTCTAAAAATCTCTCTGGGAATTGATATAAAGAGTGCGATTATTAAAACAAGTGATTCTGAATAGAAATTTGGTTACCTTCAAGTACATGCTAGTAAACCAATTCTGCCCTTACCATTATCGGATAAGTTTATGCCAGGGGGAGTGAAAATTGCCAGTTTGGATTGAGCCAATAGATTTCTTGAGAAGAATATCGCTTTGTATACTCCTACCCTGGCCTGGAATCGATCTTTAAAATTTTCCATATATAATATTTTTCGCAGAAATTAAAGAAAAAAGAGCACTCTTCATTGGAGCCTTCTGCTATTGTCGAAGTCAAACAAGGAGCAAAAAAATAGTTATTTTTTCTGAAAAATTTATTTCTTTCACATAATATCCTGCAAATGCTTATTCTGAAAATTACGATTGAAAAAGAAATGATCAGCCAGAGTCTTGATCAGAAAAATTGTTGAAAATTACACGAATTTTCAATTTTTAACAAGACGGAACTGGATCATGATTCAGCTCTTTACTGCTGGAACATCTTTCAGCAGATTATGCAAGAAAACCAAAATTCAGTTTTTCCTGCACTTAACAATAAAGTACTTTTATGATATCTGTAATGGCCAATTATCAATAAACCAGCATAACCATTGAGATTTTTTGCATTATATCTATGAGAATAGCGAAAATGGCCAATTATAAATGCTTCTTCTACCGACAGCAATTTGCTACTAATAATTGCTTAAATTGCTTTGATGAGATTCTGGCTTTGGCCGTGAGAATAAAATTCATTTATTGGCGAGATATGAAGTTTAAATTTTAAAATTTATCAGCTTCTATTGATCTTCTTCCTTTTTAGGTTTTTCTTATATATTTTATAACATCATCATTCCAAATTTCCCATTTTCTATTATTAATTATGACTCAAATTTTTATATTCACTTCAGAGCAGAAATCTTCAAGATTCTTCATCCCTCCTAAAATTAAAATCTCCTTATAGCCTATTCCAAAAATTCCCTCCTGAGTTCTTATAGACGGCCGAGATTTTCTCTGGAATTACTGCATGAAGCATAGCCAATTCAATTCTTCATTTTATGATTTTGAATTAGCTAGTCAATAATGAGTATTTAATTTCCATACTCAGACATAGCAAAGCCATGAAAAAGCATTATATTTGGTAAGCCTTTATTGAATATTCAAGATTTTTACATAGAATGAAATCTCTATGAATTTGTTACCTCGACAACTAAGTCGTGATTCGGAGTATGGCTTCATAGCATTTGCTTCACTAACCTCTCTGAGGAGAGTTTAGTCGCCACCTTCGAGAAGTTCTTATGGAAGGACACTAAAAATCTTATGGAAAGAATATAAATTCACACTAAAGGATGCATTAAGAAAATTTTTAAAAAGGCTTTTGATAAATTTAAAATTTTTTATGTCCCATCCTTGATTGATAATTTATTAGCGTTCTAATCATTTGCTTTCAAATGAATGTCTTCATTTACCATTTTGATTGAGTTTGAATTCTGAGTAATAAGAAAATTCATGAAGGTGCTGTTTTCTTGCCAATTGCGAAAGATAGCTGAATCTGAGATAAATCGGTTTGAATTATGTCTATTCTTTGCCTTATTTCTAATAAAAAGCACTTGTGAGATATCTTTGAGACAGTCGATGGCATAAAAACATATCGATTTTTTACACGAATAACCATTCTTCCATCTAGGCTATTGATTTTGCTATTCTTCAGGAGCCATCTAAATTCCTTCAATTAAGAATTATGCCTTCAGATCAGTTGAATTCTTCCAAATATCTTCTTATATTGATGTGTGAGGGGGACTTAATCGCAAAAAATTAAGCCATCGCATTTCTATTGTCAAATTAAAATCTTTCATTTCAATTGTTTTATATAAAAGATAATATTCCTAATGCTCTATAAATAGTTTGAGTAAGCACATAAGAAATTTCTCTACTTTTCTTTCGATTTTTTGCTTGAAAATTCCAAAGCTACATTTTTAAGATTATAAAATGATCAAAATCATCCTCGAGTATGCCACTAATTATCCGTGATTTAGCTTCTGGTTATGCAAAGAAAAAATGATACAAAGAGGTTCTTTATTTTCTCAAATCTTTCATAACCCTCCGACTCCCAAAGAAGATCAAATCAGCATGCTGAATTTTAAGAGGTCGATCTCTGGGAGATTTGGCGTCAAAATTTTGCAAAATTTGTTAGATTTTTCAATAGAGACATAAAAATTATCTTTGAAGGAGTATTTGATTATTTAGGAATGAAGAGAATCATGCAAAGAAAAATCATTGAACAAATTAATCAACACCTCTAATGCGTTACTTGGAAGAAATTTTGGTGCTAATGAGCAAAAAAATCATGAAAAAATGAAAAGAATAAATATTTATTAAGATTGCTCAAGCATGAGCTCTTTACAAGAAAGAAGCTTGCCTTTTTATAAGTTTTATAAGTAAAGAATTTTCTCAAAAATATCTAAAACTAAATAAGGCAAAGAGCTTAAAATTTGTTTGAAAACTAATGCCATTTAGAATACAATACTCATCACATTAATTCTAAAATCTCTTCAAGCTCTTGCATATATATCCCATCAATTAACTGATCTGTATTCTTGACTTAGCAATATTGTTATATGAGTGCTGCAGACATCAATGCAAGTTCCAAGTTATTTCTTTGCAAAATTAGCTCGTCCTTCATGGTGTCACTTTTTTCAATGAGCATTTCTTGCAGCATATCGATCCTTCTTACTTCTCTTTTCCTCTGATTTCAATGGAATTTTGGTCATCAAGGATATGGAAATTAACTGGGAAGTAAACATAGACCAATCTGATGCAATGCTTGAAGCCTTTTCCGACTCAAATCATGAGGGTTTCTATTGAGAATAATAAATTTCTCATGCAGGTTTCTTGATTGTGGTCGGCAAATCAACAATCTGCAAGCTTTTCGTAATCTCTTGGATATCTAAGGAAGGTGTTTAAATTCTCCGGAGAGGATTCCTCTTGGACTTTCTGCAATAAATTTGCAGGCTTTTACTGTGAGTTTGACGCCTTCAAGAACTTTAAGTTTTACTGTCAACTGATCTGCTATTGATTAAATCTTTCAAACAATCTTGGAAATTGTATATAAAGGCTGCAATTATTATGCACAAGTAGTTCTAAACAGGAATCTGTTAGCTAAAAGCTAGTAAACCACTTCAACGCTTGCCATTTTGGATAAGTTTATGCCATCTGAGCACTAAATTGTCATTGACAACAGATTTCTTGAGAAAAGCATTTTTTGCATACTCCAAGGATCGATCTTTAAAAATTTTCATGCCTGCTGCTATTTGCAATTATTATTACATTATTAGCATAATCAATATCGTGCCATAAGTTTCCAGCATTTTGTAAAAATCAAAGATTTTACGTTATTTGACCTCGCTATGCAACTACTTATATCTTCCTGCTGCTGAAATCATTATTATTTGCATAGCATGCTCATATCTCCCAGCATTATTTCAGATACCATTGGAAATCAAATGATTTCTGTTATTTGAGGATTATCAAATAGCAAGGAATGTTGCATATTGATTCAAAACGCATAAAAGTTTCTTAAATAATATTTCTAATGCTTTTGAAAAATACATAAAATATATAAGAAGTGAGTTTTGATAATGACTATAATCACCATATAAAATCATCGATTAACAAGGCAAATATTATGAAAAATATCAATATTTTAAAGTTTATTTGAAGCTATTTTATACTAAAGTATAAATATAAAAAGCACAGTTCATTTTAAGACTTGAAATTATTATATTTCATCATTTGCTACACTAATTAAGATTTGATAATTAAAAACCTTATATTTCATGATTCAGTGAAGCTACTTAAGAAATGATTTTTTTGTATCAGTAAAAATCAAAACTGATTTTTGGCAGAGATATTTTATATAGGAACACTGGAAGCTTTATTTAAAACTCATATTGAAAATCATCAAGCAGAGGTTCAATATTTAATGAAGCAGGCATCTTTGGAATAATAAGTTCTCATAGAATAGCCTATTAGAATGCATATTAATATATTTATCAATTTGTTTATTCCTTAATAATGGTAAGACTTTTTCAACATTTTAAGTTGTAAATTTTGCATGCACGTGGAATGCTATCTATTTTTCAGTTGGCTTCAATATAATAATTTATCTATATTAATTGATTTAGATATTCTAAAATAATAATCTGCCAAACTTCAGAATATATACACAACAAGAGACTTGCAGGAAAGAATGGAAGAAAAAATTAAAAAAAAAGCTTTTGTAAATGAAATTGCTTAGTTAAAGATTAAGAATATCGCCGTCAAAACGCCAAGTGCCACAGCTGCATCGTCATCTGAATTAGGAGTCACGATATTTACTGAAGCTAATGCAGCGGTGCTTGAATAATCAATGCAAGTAGGCCATAAAGGTAAGTTGTTACAAGCAGTGAAATAGCAAGTGTATGATGTACCTTGAGTCAATCCTGAGACTGTCACAGATGTGGCGGTTGCCGCAGTAGTGTTTACATATGCGCCATATCCAGGATTTGAGTTTCCATTAAGACCATCAATTACTTGCCAGTAATAAGTGATACCTGTCACTGTTTCATCACTGCAGGCAACATAAGCAGTTCCATCGGCACTTGAAGTGAGGGAGAAAGTTACAGAGGTTTCAGATATACTAGTTTGGGCTGGGGCGGCTGTCCATGATGGAGCTGTACCAACGGCTGATGTGGTTGATCCATATGCAGAGGTGGTGAAGCTATAAAGAGTGCTGAAATCAGATGATGCTTTGTCCTGGTTAAGATTGCCTGAAATTACATCTGAGCCATAATCTTGGGCTTTTGATCTGTCATAGAGCACATAGAATGTGAAAGTAGTAGTTCCTGTAGCGTCTGCAAGCATTCTTCCTGATGTTGTGGAGTATCCGCTTGTTCCAGGAAGCTGGGTAAGCCAGGATGGATTGACACCCATATTCTTGGCTAACACATTTCTAATATTGACATTATTAGATGAGGCAACTGTTCCTGTGAAAGTGACTGATCTTTGGGTTAATCCAGATGATACGGTAGTTGTGCTGAATGCTTTAGTCTGAGCAGTGTAAGCAGAAGTGTCGCTATTAATTCTAGTGTCTACATAAGCTGTGAAACTATAATCAGTTCCGGCCCATAAATTATCCAGAGTTACTTGTACTGAAGATGAAGCAGTAATAAGCTGAGCATTAGAATAATAAGTAGAACAATGCTTGGAGTGTAATCTTCTGAAGAAGGATCCGATATCTGTATCCCCTTTAGTGCTATCTATAACTGTTTCAGTTTCTTTATATTCTGCGTCTTTCTGTTGCTGGTAGTTCAAAGTCGTTCCAGGGACTGTAAGATTTGCAGACATTGATTTAATTTCCGCAAATGTTGGTACTGATGCACCTTTGCAAGAAAATGCCCAGTATAAGACACCATTTTGTGTTGAACTTACTGTAAGTACAGCTGAATCTTTGTCAATAGTGCCAGTGCTTATAGAAACAGTTGGATAAGTAGTGGTAGGGTCTGTTGAAGATACTTGAGCTGTCTTAGGACTAATTGCACTGTAAGCATCTTTATCAGTTCCAGATATGCTGAAAGTAATCGATGGTTGTGGAGTAGTAGCACTATCATATGTAGATGCAGTATTTATTTCAAAGTAGAGCACATCTGTATCTTTTGTGAATTTCAAAGCAGATGGGTTGAATGTGAGCCCTGCTGTAGCTGAAGCTGGAGTAATAGTGATATCTGTAGCAGGTGATCTTGATAAGGTCACTGAAATTGGAATGCTAGTTTTTCCTTTATACAGTGTTTGGATAGCACCAATTGAAACTGATTGAGTAGCATCAGGAGTGCAAACTTCTACAAGAAGACTTAATGGAGCGCTATATATATCAGTTGAAACTCCGTCTTGTCTTTCTTCAGTATGTGTCCAGTCAATATAATAAAGACCTGTGGCTGTTCCAGTTTTAGCTGAAACTCTGAAACTCATTGAACTGTACATCTGGTAAACAATAAAGTTGTGGTGAATTGAGGTATATTCAAGACTGTCAGAGCCACCATAATTTGTATTAGTTGAAGGAGTCAATTTAACCCAACGAGATTTTGCTGGCCAATTTGAAGAAGTAACGCTGACTGTGATGTCTTGGCTTTGAGTTCCTTGTGCAATTTGAATCTTGTTAGTGCCGTTTTCAGGCTCGTATGAGTTTATATCAACGTCATGGGCAACTGGGTTGAATCCGAGATAGCCACCATTGAGAATTGCGAAACTTTTAGAGCTGACTGTCTTGCCAGAAACGTGGATACTGGAAATTCCAAATCTATTTGTCCATTCAGTGTAGGATCCAAATACATCTGTCTTTGTAAAGTCCCACATACTGTCTTCTCTTCCAAGTCCCCATTGAGGGTTGTTGATAGTTGTAAGATTGATTCTAATTCTATCAGTTGATGCAAATGTCTTAGTGATCCCTGTAGGAACGGACAAAGTAACTTTTCCAGTTGATACATCTACACTGCAAGAAGATGTTCCTGAACTCCAGTCTTTGGCAACTGTTGAATCAGTGCTAGCTGCTCCAGAGTCTTCATAATATTTAGTGGTGCAAGGTGTTGTTGATCCAGTGTTCAGCTTAAGATTGAACTGTGGAGGGAATTGAATTTCAAATGAATATTCTGAGCTCACAGATCCGCTGCAGTAGAAATCGAATGCATATGCAGAAGAAACTCCAAGACTTGTTTGTGAGACTGTTACTTCTTTCAAAGTAAGCCCATTATCTACTGGATCTGTAATGTCAACATCAACATTTGAGTAAACGTAAGCTTTTACGGTTCCTGCTGATGCATAATGGAAAATGTTAAAGGTATCAGTTGTTCCTGAGGCTGGATTTCTCACACCGTTTACAGTGAGATCTAAGGCTGATGAAGCGGTAACAGTCTTGCTGATGCTTGAGACTTTTAGATACCAATGGTCAACTGTGCAGGAAACAGTTCCAAGAGCGGTCGAGCTGCAAGGCAAGAACCAGTCCTTTGGAGAACAGTCTGGATAAGTGTTGTCTGCGTCTCCAATATAAGGATCAAAATCGCCAATAGGGAATTGGATAACGAAATAGTCACCAGCTGCGACAGCTTGATTGCTTGTAAAAGAAAATGCATATGTGGCCGCTTCTCCTGCGTTATCAATGTTGCTAGGAGCAGCACTGGTAAGTGTTATTGTGCCTGGTGGGGCTGCATTTACAGTGAAAACAGTTCCAACATCTGCGTCTTCTATAAAGATTTCGCTATTCCATTTAGTAACAATTCTGAATCCAGTTGAAGTAGTGCCTGCATCTGAAGGAAGATTAATTGCTGCATCCAAGTAGAGTTGAATTGTATCGCCTAATGTTATTTCATCCTTTAATGTTAGCACAACGGCTGAGCTTGAAATAGTGCAAGAGGTGTAAACTTTGTTAGACCAGCAATAGTTCTTAATGTCTCCACTCTTTAGCCATGATCCTACACCACCAGGGGTAATAGTGAATACAGATCCGGCAGGTGCTTTTTTGTTAATAGAGAATGATAATAAGATATCAACAGCTTCTGCTCCGGCAAAGTTAGGGAACGCTGTTGGGGTAATTGTAGATGTCCCTGGATCACCTGCTTCTCCTAAAGTTAGGCTTTGTGCAAGGCCAGTGCCATAGTCAATATAGTTGTCACTACTATCCTGAGTTGCAATTGTGCCAACACATGATGCTGGGCTTGTTGAAGATGGTGGAAGAAGGTGGCTGAAGGTAACTGTGATAGATCCAGAGCTGAAGTCAGAAGTTGCTGTAATTGTTGTGGTTGAGCCTGCAACGCAATTTCCAGTCAATCCTGAAACTGTACAAGTTGCCATAGTATAATCCCAGCTGCCATTCATTGTAAGTGTGACATATCCTTCTTTTGGAACTCCATGTGGTAAATCAATAGTTAATGTCATAGATGAATCAACAGTTTCTGGTCCTCTGAGGGTGGAAGCTGATGAACTGCAAGTAACGTCATCATCTGTAATATCTCCAGTGGAAATCGTATTGGTAGCGATTGTTGCAGATGCCTTGCATGCAGCTCCAATAGTACTAGCAGTAAAGAAAGTGAAAGCCAGAGTAGTGTCGCCATCTGAGGCACCAGCATAGAGTGGTGCTGTAATGCTAGTAACTTTTACTGTTGACCCAGCTGATGCTGTTTTGAAATTAGCATCGCTTTGGCCCATAATAAATCCTCCTGTCAGATAGCTACTAGTAAAGGTTGCTTGGTATGTGGTTGCTGGATTTTTAGAATCAGATGAAAGTGTTGAAGATGCTAAAGTGAATCCTGTAGGCAAGCCTACTCCAATATAGTCGTCATCTGCACTATCAGTTGCGGTGCCTCCGTTGTTCAATTTCAACCCAGTTACTTCAAGATCCGAGCTGCCTGAAATCTCCCATGTGGTGGTAGAAGAGCCAGCTTTTAAGGCTACTGATGTATCCAAAGCATAAGCATCTCCTTGGCTTTGATAAAGAATGTTTTTGATGTTTTTATCAGCTGATGAGAGGTAATATACTGTTGTCAAAGGAGTCAGTGATAATGAATCGCTTTGAGGTCCTTTTGCCATGTAAATACTGAGTGTTTCATCAACATCTAAAGATCCAAGGTTTGTAAGTGTAATCTTGTTGTTAGTAGCAGCCGAAACAAGAGTGCAAGTTACTGAGCCTGCACTTGAAGTGCAAGGTATAGTGTCTCCAGCTGACAATCCAGTCCCTAAATCACTGCCATTTGTAATTTCAATATCAATCATATAGCCTAATGTGCTATCAAGATCCATCAATTTGGCTGTTAGAAAAGTCATCAGTGGAATTGATCCTATACTACTGAGACATAATGGTCTTGTGAAAAAGGCGTCGTCATCTGCGTAGTCTGTGACAAGCACAGAGAAAACAAAATTTCCTATTTCAGTTTCGTCACTAGTTGTAGTAGCGATAGCCCAGCACTCATAAAAAGTAGCTAAATTAGATGCGATATAAGGCAAAGCTGCATCTCCTCCATATGCGAAAACAAGATAGCCTGCAGCAGGATCTGCTGCAAATGTAACCTTAATGACATCTGTACCTATATCATAAGTTCCAGTTGTAGTACTTGAAAGAGCGTTTGTATCAGTGTCGTCATCCAAAAGACTGTTGATATCATATACAGTCGCATCACTCTTGATATAAGTTTCAGTAAAAGAAAGTGATGTAGATAATGGAAGGTGAACATTAATCTCTGTGGTATCATCCCAAGTGACAGATGAGCTAGGCTTAATTTGGAAAAATAGGTTTAGAGTAATATCAGCACCTCTTAAATTGCCAGCTGCAGCAAAATCTTCAGCATCTGCAAGAGCTGGGAAATCAGCACGGACAGTAGATGCATAAGCATTGTACCTGAAATAGGTAAATAATTTATATGAGGCAGTTGCTCCAAAAGTCCAGGATAGACCTACAGTATTGGAATCAATTTGATATGTTGTGGCTGTTGTTTTATACGAAATAATTGAAGATATTTTGGCACTACTAGACAACTCAGTCAGCAAAGCAATAGTAACAGAGGTGGATGCAGACAGTCCTGAGCTAAAAGTAATTTGTACTGTGTCATCTTCAGTTACAGAGCAACTTGATCCAGAATTTTGTGATGAAATATAGCATTGAGAATCTGAATCGGAAGCTGTTCCTTTTACATCACCCCACCAATTTTTTGAAATATCAACATTTGAAAAAGAAATAATAACCGATCCTCCATTTGGAATTGCATGAGCATTAGTAAAAGTTACCTTGGAGAAAAGCTGAATTCCTGCGACTGTTTTAGTTTCATCAATATCAGAAACAGCTTGCCATGAACTAATAGTAATTGATCCCACTGTGGTTGATACTCCTCCAGTTCCAGAAAATTTGGCAAGTAAATTATTAGTGCCAAATCTCCAAATTCTGACTTCCCAAGTATTAGAAGATGCAGATTTAACGAAGCTTGGAAGAGTGTAAGAGGAAACCTTAAGCTTAACTGCAGTGGTGCTTGCAACGATTACATCCTGTGCAATCCCATAAATGTAAACGCTCTTTTGGCTTGAACCACTGCTTGAATATTGAGGACCAGTAGTGGTGCTACTTGAAATAGCCAATGCACATGGTAAATCGTGAGTTCCATCCCCATTGAAAAGCACATTAGTAGTAGTAGAGCCTGATGTAATATCTTGTGAAGAGCACGTCACTGAAGCAGATTGGTAGGCCCAGTCAGTTGCTGGAATAATTTCAATTATATCATACTTCCAAAGGGTTTGAGAGAGAGAAAAGGAGAAAAAGAGACCATCTGCAGTAGAAACTACAGCGCTTGTGGCTAATGATGAAGATGAAATCGAGAGTGTTCCAAAGCTGGTCACAGAGTCAGTAGTAGCGATGCAACCGAAAACGTAGTTTGCATCAATAATTTGACCATTTGCTGAAGTTCTAGTAATTATCCCGAATGGTCCGTACACTTCAGCACCTGAAGGAAGATCAATGCTAAAGGTAACATGGTTATCTTCATTGGCCACTGTATCAATATCGTCATGGAAATCACCAGTCAGCCCATCTGGAAGAATAATTTGAACGTAGCCTCCAGTGAGCGTGGTTGTTGGCCTGAAGTTAAAAGTAATGTCAACGTCGTTTGTCCCAGAATTTGTCCTTGCCAATTCAATAGGAGAACTTACCCAAGTGTCTTTTGGCCATAAAATTCTGCCAGGGTCAAGAGTGCCATCCTTGGACCCAATGGAAACGCAAGATGCCAGTCCAATAAGAAAGATGAAGCTTATAAGACTTTTCATTGTGAGGCATTTTGGCGCGGAATTCATAAATAAACTAGGGTTTCCCGGGCTTGAAAAAATTTTAACGAATTTAATTTTTGCGCATAGAGTGCCTTCTTTAAGTTATGAAAAAATACCATATTGGTGGGAGGAGTATTATAATTATTAAAATCTCGGGACCAAAAAGTTATCTCCTGCCCCAGTCTTTGGGTTCAATGTGTTCCAAATGATGTGAGGGAACTTTTGGTGCAATTTCATGATAAAAATTGGAAATGATGAAGAGTTATCAAGGAATTAAGGGTAGCTGGAAAGAAATTCCAGTCTTCCAAGTTCGAAATTTCAAATTTGAAGCATAGGAGCAAGAAGGAAAGGGCTGAAGGGAATCTCTATAGGCAAGAATTTTATTAAAAGACCGAAGACTTCAAAATTTTGTGGTAAGAAGTGGTAGAATGAAGACGTGAATAGGGTGCTCTAATTAATGTATGTCATCTAAGGAGATTTTCAAGGAAACAATCGGAATTAAGGAGGCAAATGATTAGAAGCTATGATAAAGCAAGTTTAATTTGGATTTTAATATGCCTATGGGCAGAAAAGCCTCGGGTTGAAGAAATTAAATTTTGTATTTTTAAGATGGACTCTAGTTTAAAAAATGGGAAGGAATCTGTTCTGAGATTATTTTATACAGAGAAAACGAAACTAGCCCTAAAAATCTCACGAAAATTTAAACTTGGTCCCGTTGAACATTATTATGCAATTTTTTAAAAAAATTAATATTTTTGTTGATTGAAAATTTTTGCATATTTAGATTGTATCTCCAAATTTCGGAAATTTGTAGGCATAGCGTTATGATTCAAGACCAAAACAATCACATTTAAAGGAAATCCTAGACAAAAATTAAATTGAAGAATCAAGAATTTCTTGCTTAAGCACTATCAAGGAAATTTAAGCTAGAGTCGATTAAAATTCCTTACTTAATAGCCACTTTAATTTTAAGGACTAAGCAGAAGGTCTTATAATGCTTAGATATATCTCTCTGATGCTGCGCTTCAAACTATCTGCTCTTCTTTTATCATTTGAAGAGAGAACCAAATAGGCCTTAGTTAAAATCGAATAGTTGTCTGAAGAACCCTTCAGGTCTGTTTCAATTTGATTTTGAATCCTAGCCATCCTTTTCTTCTCCTCGAATTTTCTTCTAATCTTCTCTAATTTCTTCTCAGCGGAATTTTTAGCGCTCGCGAGTTTTCTTTCACTCGTACTTTTAAAGGCAAGTTCATGCTTTAGCGCTTCTTCTTCCTAAATTTGTGTTACATTCAAGTAATAGTAAAACCGATCATCTAGACGGAAGATCTTTGGATACCATGTTAGAGCATAATCGACAATTTCAAAGGCATTTTTAGTGAACTTCTTGCCTGTAGTGGTCATCATTGAGTCTCTTTTTGATTTTACGTGCTCTATAAGGGCCTCTATTGAAGCATGACCATGGTGTTTTAAATAGTCTACTAAGCATCCAACTGAAGTTCGCTTATAATTTTCATCAGAGCTGTAAAAATCACGGCCTGAGACTTTGGGTGCTTGATTTTTCTTTTCCATTTTATATGTTGATTACAGACATATGGATTACATCAGAAACGTTAATTTTTATTGTTTTAATTATTAGCATCAGTATTGCGCCATTAACTTGCATTGATTCTATAAGAAAATTATTTAGCAATATTCTATAGTTCACTTATTTTGAATTCTCCAAACTAGAGAAAAAAATAAAATTTTGTTATAAAAAATTACTCTTGTTTTGAAAAGCTGCATTATATAATAGAAAGAATGTCAGGCTTGCTTAAAATAATTAGCACTTTTATAAATTACAGTTGCTGATTGCATCAATGAGGAAAGTGCTCTTTAAAATTACTTTTTTCGAGATAAATTTCTTATAAGAGAGCTCCAAGACTCTTATTTTTTATAAGAATCATTGAAGAAGGCTTAGCTTGAAGTTTTTCCTTACAAACCACCAGGAAAAATAAGTCTTATTCCAAAATTCTTGAATTAAGAAATTTAAAAGAGGGCAAGATTAAGCATAAAGCCATTTTACTTTTTTGTTAAAGCCTATCTATTTGCTTTGCTTGCATTTTTAGGATGGATAATTCTATTGATATATAAATATTTTGGAGAAGAAGCAAATTCAAAAACAAAAAAAATTAATTCCAATAAAGTTTTATTTTTGAATTCAAAATTCAAATAAAAGAAATTAAATCTTGATATTTAGATATTCTCTTCTATGAATAAAATCAGAGGTTTGAAAATGAGATTAAGCTACAATTAGCCTTCACCAGAAAAGATAAGAATAATTTCCTAAAGTTAATATGAAGTAAGCAGAGAATAATTAGATAAGGCTATGCTCTAGTTGCACAAATTATTTTTTCTGCTAATCAAGTCTTTAAACTGAACTGCGCAATCATCTATTCCAAATTTCATAATTAAAATAAGTAAGCCTCTTTTTTATCCAGATCAAAAATATAATTCGATATTCTTATTGATGGTCTGCTTAAATGTATTTTTTTATTGAAGAAGGTCATCTTAAGCGATTTATTAGAGAATGGATTTATAATACATCTCCAATAATTTTTGAAACTCCTGACTTTTTTCCAAAAATTTCAAAATCAGAAAAATTCAAAATTTTAAGCATTTTGATTGTTTTTATTAATTAAAGGCCTTGAAAGTCAATCTATTCAGGTCATCAAATTCTAAAATTATTATTGAAATTAAAACTCAGGCTTTTATGGGATTGGCTATTGTGAAGGCTTTGACTACTGAAGTAGCCTTATTTTATATCCTTTTGCTGACTCTCAAACAGCTGAGTCTGACTCAGCCAATATTGTCATAAATTTTGACTATAAAAATTTGATAATTTGCATGAGCATCTTGAAAACAAAGAAATTATGGATAATAGGTTGCTTCAGCAATCAAAAAGACTATAGGCTATACAGAAATTATTTTTAAATTCTGACTTATTTGAAAGCATGATTAATGAACGCATATTGAATAATAGCCTTATATAATAGCTTAGTAACAGAGAGTAATACGATGTAATATTTTTGAGTAATCAAATACTTATAAATATACAAGGGCCACTCTTTTTACCATTTGTATGCTGAAACTTAAATTTATTAATTAATTTCGAAAATTTTCCAATCAAAATTCACATAATGAAGCAAAAACGACTCGAAATGAGCTTTTATTTATTTATTTTTAACACTCAAATCCAATAGATATATTCTTATTTTTATTAGAATATAATAAAAAAATTGTAAAAATTTGCATTTCATGTTTAAGCAAAACCTTATTAGATGGATAATTTAGTCTAGTTGCTTTATCACAATCTTTTCTTTCCAAAGCTATATAAAATTGAACAATTCTGATTTTATGTATTTGTATAAATGCAATATTTTGATGCAATTTAAATTAGAGCTGCAGATAATATCACCTTGCTTTTAATTAGTTTTATTTAAGCCTTTAAAATTAAATATTAATTGATAAGATTAATATTTAGCATTGTTTCTTCATATATTCTAAAATTTAATTTTTTGATATTTACAAAATAAGAAAATATGAGCCAGAAAATGGAAAGAAATACCATGGATTTCGGAAATTTAGACCAAAAGTACAGGCATACCTCTGTTGGATGCCTGGCGGATTTTCTAAGAGTTCATGGTCATGCACAAATAGAAGAGCTTATAAGTCATGTTAGTTCCGTAAGGCATTTGATGATAACCGCGAATGGAAAAAGGTTCACTAAAAATGCCTTTGAGATCGTTGATAATACCTTAAGTTGGTTTCCACAAATATTTAAAGTAGACGACCAGTTCTGCTACTATTTAGATGTAAAAATAATTTAGGAAGAAGAAGCTTTGAAGCACGAAAATCATTTCAAAAATGAAAAGCAGAGAAACTCGAGCTACCACAGAAAAAGAGCAGAGATTATTATTAAAGCGAGGATGGATAAGAAAAATGAAATCAAAAGTAGAACTCAACAAATAAAAAATCAAATAGAGAGTGATTTGAATGGAAACGGACCACTCCGAAACTACTCAGTCATGACCAAAGCTTATTTGATACTGATTTCTGATGACAAAGAAAGGGCTGAAAATCTCAAAAGAGCTATTAGAGAGACATATATCTCATTAATAAGACCTTAAGCAATTTCTATTAATAAAATGGTCTCTTGCAAAAGAATGGATTTTTAATGAATATTTAGACTTTTTACTTTACAAATAAAATTTAAGGAAACAAAGAAAACTGTTTCATTTTATAAGTTAAAATTATATATACAGCTAGATTGCATTTAGTTACGAATGGATTATATGATTGCAATAAAATCCAAGATAGATTTTGAAATCTTGAGAGAATAATAATTTAAATAAGCTTCAAAGTTATCAATTTTGAGGTAAAAATTAATTTCTTAGTTTATGAATAGATATATTGCTGAAGATTTTGAATTTAAAAATAATAAATTGTCACCTATTAACAAGTATAATAATTATAAGAATGACAATCTCTTGATTTAAAGGATTTGATGAGGTAGTTACTATTATATTTATTATTAAAAAAGACAATTATTTGAATGTATTGCTTAAGTTTTATCAACTTAATCATTTAATTGATTTTGCATTCAAATTATTAACAAAATTTTCATATGTTTATTGAAATATAATAGAAAGAATCATCATAAATCATTAATTTAGAGTAATATAAATATTTCTTAGTTTTACGGTTTAATCAAATCACTTTTATTACAAAATTAATCTTTCCAACACTTTAAAAATTGAAAGTGATGCAACTTTTAATATTTAAGCAATTGCAATATTTTTGATGTAATTCAAATTTGAGCCATAAATAACAAATCTCTGGCTTTTAATTCAATTTATTTAAGCAATTATAATTAATTATTACTTGATAAGATTAATATTTGATATTGTTTCTTCATATATTCTTCTTAAATTTATATTTATTGATTGTTACAAAATCGAAAAAATAATCCATAAATGGAAAGCAATACCATAAGTTTCGAAAACTTAGACGAGAAATACAGGCACACCTCTGTTGGATGCTTAGTGGAATTTCTCAAAGCTCATGGTCGCGCACCAATAGAAGAGCTTATAAGTCATGTCAGCTCTATAAGGCATTTGTTGATAACCGCGAATGGAAAAAGGTTCACCAAAAATGCCTTTGAGATCGTTAATAGTGCCTTGAGTTGGTTTCCACAGATATTCAAAGTAGACAATCAATTCTGCTATTATTTAGATGTAATAATAATTTAGGAAGAAGAAGCCTTTAAGCACGAAAGCCACTTCAAAAGTGAAAAACAGAACAGAAAACGAGCGGAGGTTATTAAAGAGAGGATAAAGAAGAAAAATGAAGTCAAAAGAAGAGCGCAGCGCATCAGAAACCAGATAGAGAGTGATTTAAACGCATCACCACAAGACTACTCCATCATGACCAAAGCTTATTTGATATTGATTTCTGATGACAAAGAGAGGGCAGACAATCTTAAAAGACTTATTAGAGAGACATACATCTCATTAATAAAACCTTAAGCACTTTCTTTATCGATAAATGGTTAATCTGAATACCTAATGGATTTAATAAAATAGCTTGGTTTTATTTTGTGATAAGACATTTAGAAGCATGAAATCTTTTCTATTTATTTTTCTGCCTAGCAGATGCAGCCAATATATCCTTTGAAATGCAGTCGGGTTTATCTATTTTTAGCATAAATTCAAAGAAATTTTTAAATTTTCTGAATTAGAGAGAATTTAAATAGAACTAAAAGTTTTTAAAAATTGATACTTTATTTTTATTTATGCATAGAGGTTTGAAGTAAATTTTGAAATTTAAATAGAGTGAAGTAGCTGTACTCAAGGATATTTGCCAATTTCTTGATTTTATCGATCTGCTTCTGATAGTTGCTATTTTATCAAATTATTAGAAAAAGCCCTTAAATGAGTTTTTTAATTTCTTAATTTTTTCGAAAGATAAAAGCAGGAATTTTAAAAAATGCATATCATTTTTTGCACCTAACCTAAAAATATGATGCTTTTTAATGATTTTATTCATCAGCCAAGGTCGAATTAATAAAAAGATGTCTTTTATTCATTTTTGAATTTTATTTGCAATTTAAATTTTTCTTACTTATAAACAAATTTAACTTGAATTGAAGTCAAGACTAAAATCAATAAAATAAAATTCAGAACTTTTAATTGGATTTTGGCATTAATATTCTTGTATTAAAATTCCAATACAGTAAAAATGTCTTAGCTTAGAACTGATTATGAGATTTTAAATTTCAATACAAAAATTTTGATTTTATAGCCAAATATCAAAATACTTAAAATTTCAAAGGAGAAGTCAAAGATTATGGCGTGATTTTTTAAATTTTATCAAAAAGCAAAAAAGGCTGAAATGCTTATCATAAATTTTTTACTCTTCTGATATTATAATCATTCCAATAGTAATTATGTTTCAATTTTTTGCAAGCAAAGCAATTATTATTCAACTTTTTGGTATGAGAAATCAGAAATTCTCTATTTAATTTATTTAAATCCTTCGTTTGATCATTTTGACTTATAAATATCTGATTGATAAAAGGATTATTTACTTAAAGTGATTCTTGAAATTCTTGAAAATACTTTAAAATCTTAATTTTCAAAAGAATTCTTCTGAGAAAGCAAAGAATCTTCAAGGCCTCATGGTTTTTCAAACTAAAGGATAAAAGACCTTAACAGGAATCAAAGGTAATTCTGATTTTTTTTCATAGCAAATTGCTGAAATCCTTTTTCTTGCCATGGGGTCAAATCCTCTCTAATTGATATAAAAGACCAGATTCAATTCATGCCAAAGGTAATAGCTTGATAGAGGCATAAGACCTACTCGCTTCTCTCAAAATAGTGATGCCATCACATGGCGACTTGGAATCTTGGTAATCTCCAATAGACACATAAAATCTTGTGCAAGCATTTAAATTTACCAAGCAAGAAATAGCATTTTCTTGATGATTGCCCATAATTATTTGCCCTTTTTATTATTTGGTCATATCATTGCATAAAATATCTCTTGCAGCTTTTTTGAATTCTTGCTCTTTCTTTATCAAAAATAAAGAATAAATAAGATCTTGTGATATCAAATAATCGTCAGGTTGATTTTTCAAATTTCTTTCTATTGATTATAATCTTCCATTCATTCTTTAATTTTTCTGCTTTACTCATTTGCTCTCATTGATCTTTCTTTACCTTTGAGGCCTCACATTTTTCGATTTTTCGGAAGTTTTTATATTTCAAAGCCTAGTCTGCTTGAGTTTTTGCCTTGTTACAATAATAAAATTTTGATTGGGAGAGTCAACAATTCATTTTAATGTTTTAATTATAAATAAATCTGAGAGAAATATTATCAATTCATATAGGACAAGCAGGAATTCAAGTTGGTAATACTTGTTGAGAACTATTTTGCTTAGAGCATAGATTAAAAACCGACGGATATATTTTTAATGAAGACGCTCCTTATGATGATAACTTTACTACATTTTTCGCAGAAATTAAAGAAAATAAGTTTGCCCCAAGAGCACTCTTCATTGATTTGGAGCCTTCTGCTATTGATGAAGTCAAACAAGGAGTAAATAACCAGTTATTTCTTTCTGAACAATTTCTTTCTGGCAAAGAAAATCCTGCAAGTGTTTATTCTAAAGGTTACTTTACAATTGGAAAAGAAATACTTACCCAGAGTCTTGATCAAATAAGAAAAATTGTTGAAAATTGCATAAATTTTCAAGGGTTTCTAATTTTTAACTCCGTAGGTGGCGGAACTGGGTCTGGATTCAGCTCTTTGCTGCTGGAGCATCTCTCAACAGATTATGCAAAAAACCCAAAATTCAGTTTTCCCATTTATCCTTCCACATCAAGCTCTCCAATTGAGCCTTACAATGCACTTTTAGCAACTCGCAAGCTAATTGAATACACTGATGCAGCTCTTGTACTCGACAATAAAGCGCTTTACGATATCTGCAATTGCCAATTATCAATAAGCCAGCCTACCTTCTCAAATCTAAATCATTTGATCTCACAAGCCATTTCTTCTCTTACTCTATCAATGCGAAGCGGAGGAGCACTAAATGCAAGCCTATATGAGCTTCAAACCAATATGGTTGCTTATCCACGAGTGCATTTTCTCCTTTCATCTTATGCTCCACTTTTTCCAACAAATAGCATTCCATTATCTGCAGAAATAACAAGTTGTTGCTTTGAGCCCGCATATATGATGGCAAAATGTGACCCTGGAAATGGGAAATATATGGCAATCAATTTAATGTACCGCGGAGAAGTTGTGCCTAAAGATGTATCTAGGGCAATTGCGTGATGCAAAAGCAGGCAATTCATAAAATATGCTGAATGATGCCCAACTGGGATGAAATGTGGAATCAATTATAAGCAGCCAATTGTGAGAATAAACAGTGAAATTGCGAATACGCCCAGGTCTTTGCTTATGCTATGCAACCATACAGCGGTATCAGAAGTTTTTGCGAGAATTGACAATGAGTTTGATGCAATTTATGAGAAAAAAGCATTTTTGAATTTATATACAGCTGAGGGAATGGAAGAAGGAGAATTTTCAGAGGCCAGAGAGGATTTGGAAAATCTTCAGGCTGATTATCAAGAATGTGCATCAGATACTATCGAAGAAGAAAATTAGATGCTATCAAATTTTAATAATTAAATGCTTTGAGATGTTTAAAAATGCATTTCTGGGCCGAGATTTATTGCAATAAATAGTGGAAAGATCTTCTCTTTGGTGCTTCCAAATTCTTAATGAATTTTTCTTGGCTTTAAAAGTCTTGAAAGGTGAAGGAGATCTTGTAGGTGCATAATTTTTTTTGCATTAATTTCGGCCAGAGCTTCATTTTTGTTGCATTTTGATCAAATTCGTCATGCAAGATTTAGAATATTTATATTCCTGCGTTATAACTTAAATTTTCTGCTTTCCTTGCTTCCTGTCTCTTGAGCTTTAAACACCAAAACAAAGTTTTGGAATCTTGATAAAATTTTATATTGAATCTGAATTTTTTGGGATTTTTTAATTTCCGTTTTTGTAATTTTTAGAATTGTTCCGAAAATTGAAGAGTTGTTTTGAGAAATGACTAAAATTAGCACTCCAATGTAGAGCTTCCAATAAGATTTTATGCCTTCATTTTAAGCGAATTACGAATTTTGAGATTCAAAGAGATTCCTTAAAAGATTATTCAGCGAGGAATTTTGAACTTCGCTGGATTTACCTTGACTTTGCTATTAATTTCTTAAGGCTCAAATAATGCGATATATGTTTTTGAGTCTTTCTGCAATAAGAAAAGACTGATTTTATGGGCTGCACTTTTTTTCGATTTATTCCTTCTTTAAGTTAATTCGATTTTTTGTTCATCTTTACCTTTCAAGCATATCGTGAATTTTAGTTAAAATGGCAATTATTATCAATCTTAGTAAATATCATTAAAATAATCTCAAGCTAAAATCAATGATATCTTATTGCTTTTATTATATTTTTCTATTAATATTACTGAATTAATATGATTTATTATATTTTTATTTTGTGAAATCAAAATTTTAAAAACCTTTCAAGTAATATGAATACATATTTTAAGATTTTCACATCGTGTAGGAAGCTCTAATCATTTGAAATCCATCTTGAAAGGAATCCCACGCCATATTGAATCAAATTCTGGTGATCTATTGCTGCTCTTCACCATGTCTCTCCCATTGCTTGTTTCATCATGCGCTCAGAATTATTCCAATTGTGAATCAAAAGAATTAGAATTCATTTCATATAAATTGACATATTTATGGCTTAGTCTTATCCATCTTCCTTGAATTTCAGTTATGTCTGCTTACTGTAAAAATTTTGAGAAACTTGCAAAATTCTGCTTAATAATTTGGATTTGTTGTGTATATTTAAATCAAGCCTATTCACAATTTTCTTCAAAAATCCTTGATGAATTTTGCAATTGGTCTAAAACACTTTTTCTCAATTAAGTCTAACATGCGAGCGATCATCCAGGTTAAAGAGCAATTGTGATTAGCAAAGGAAATGAGTAGAAAAGTATTTCAAGCAGAAGCCTATTAAAGAAGTATAGAGTCTTGATGGGAAGTCGCGAATTCATTGATATAGCACTGATACACTCAAATCTGGAGGCAAAGAAAATACTTTAAGATTGATTGAAGTATTTGGTTACTGGAGTGGAAATGCATAACTCTCTTGACTATAGACTTTTGAGAATGAATACTTTCTTAATAATCTTGTAGTCTCTCACCTTCTTTAATTTATCTTCTTTGTTCATTTGTTCCGTTTGAGGTTTCTTTGCCTTCTTTATTGCTAGGCGTCACGTTTTTCAAATTTTCGAAAGACTCTATATTTCAAGACCTAGTTTACTTGAGCTTTTGCCTTATGATAATAATAGAATCTCATACAGGCAGATTCAAGAGTTTGTTTAATATTTTAATTGTAAATTAATCTGAGAGAATTATTATCATATCATATAGGGCAAGCAGGAATTCAAGTTGGTAATGCTTGCTGAGAGCGATTTTGCTTAGATCATGGTTAAAAACCGACGGATATATTTTTAATGAAGACGCTCCTTATGATGATAATTTACTACATTTTTCGCAGAAATTTAAGAAAATGAATTTTCCCCAAGAGAACTCTTCATTGATTTGGAGCCTTCGCTATTGACGAAGTTAAACAAGGAGTAAACAATCAGTTATTTCTTTCTGAACAATTTATTTCTGGCAAAGAAAATTCTACTATTGTTTATTCTAAAGGTTATTATTCAATTGAAAAAGAAATAATTACCCAGAGTCTTGATCAAATAAGAAAAATCGTTGAAAATTGCATAAATTTTCAAGGGTTTCTAATTTTTAACTCTATAGGCAGAGGAACTGGGTCTGGATTCAGCTCTTTACTGCTGGAGCATCTTTCAGCAAATTATGCAAAAAACCCCAAATTCAGTTTTCCCATTTATCCTTCCATATCAAGCTCTCCAATTGAACCATACAATGCACTTTTAGCAACTCACAAGCTAATTGAATACTCTGATGCAGCTCTTGCACTCGACAATAAAGCGCTTTACGATACCTGCAATTGCCAATTATCAATAAGCCAGCCTCTCAAATCTAAATCATTTGATCTCACAAGCCATTTCCTCCCTCACTCTATCAATGCGAAGCGGAGGAGCATTAAATGCAAGCCTATATGAGCTTCAAGCCATACTGTTGCTTATCCACGAGTGCATTTTCTCCTTTCATCTTATACTCCACTCTTTCCAACAAATAGCATGCCTTGTATTCCGTTATCTGCAGAAATAACAAGCCGTTGCTTTGAGCCTGCATATATGATGGCAAAATGTGACCCTGAAAATGGGAAATATATGGCAATCAATTTAATGTACCGCGGAGAAGTTGTGCCTAAAGATGTATCTACGGCAATCGCGTGATGCAAAAGCAGGCAATTCATAAAATATGCTGAATGATGCCGGATGAAATGTGGAATCAATTATAAGCAGTCAGTAGTGAACACACATAGTGAAATTGCGAAAATGCCCAGGTCTTTGCTTATGCTATGCAACCATACAGCGGTATCAGAAGTTTTTGCGAGAATTGACAATGAGTTTGATACAATTTATGAGAAAAAAGCCTTTTTGCATTGATATACAGCTGAGGGAATGGAAGAAGGCGAATTTTCAGAAGCCAGAGAGGATTTGGAAAATCTTCAAGCTGATTATCAAGAATGTGCATCAGATACGGTCGAAGAAGAAAATTAATTAGATGCTATCAAATTTTAATAGTTAAATGCTTTGAGATATTTAAAAATGCATTGCTGGGCCGAGATTTATTTCGACCAGAGCTTCATTTTCGTTGTATTTTGATCAAATTCGTCATGCAAGATTTAGAATATTGTATATTCCTGCATTATAACTTGAATTTTCTGCTTTCCTTGTTTCCTCTCTCTTTAGCTTTAAACACCAAAGCAAATTTTTGGAATCTTGCTTATGCGATAGAATTTTATATTGAATCTGAATTTTTGGGGATTTTTTAATTTCCGTTTTTGTAATTTTTTGAATTGTTTCCGAAAATTGAAAATTTCTTTGAGAAATGACTAAAAATAGCACTCCAATGCAGAGCTTCCAATAAGATTTTATGGATTTTGCCTTCATTTTTGGCGAATTAGTAATTTTGAGATTCAAAGAGATTCCTTAAAAGATTATATAGCAAGGAATTTTAAACTTCGCTGGATTTCCCTTGACTCTGCTATTAATTTCTTAAGGCTCAAATAATGCGATATATGTTTTTGAGTCTTTCTGCAATAAGAAAAGACTGATTTTATGGGTTCTATGAAGCTGCACTTTCTTTCGATTTATTCCTTCTTTAAGTTAATTCGATTTTTTGTTCATCTTTGCCTTTTGAAACATATCGTGAATTTTAGTTAAAATGGTAATTATTATCAATCTTGGTAAATATCATTAAAATAATCTCAAGCTAAAATCAATGATATCCCATTGCTTTTATTATACTTTTCTATTAATTTACTGAGTTAACATGTTTTATTAGCTTTTTATTTTGTGAAATCAAAATTTTAAAAACCTTTCAAGTAATATGAATACATATTTTAAGATTTTCTCATAGTGGAAGAAGCTCTAATCATTTGAAATCGATCTTAAAAGGAATTCCATGCCATATTGAATCAGATTCTGGTGATCTATTGCTGCTCTCTACCATACCCCTGCCACTGCTCGTTTCATCATGCGCTCAGAATTATTCTAATTGTGAATCAAAAGAATTAGAATTATTTCATACAAATTGACATATTTATGGCTTAGTCTTATCCATCTTCCTTGAATTTCAGTTTACGTCTGCTTCCTTTAAAAATTTTGAGAAATTTGCAAAATTTGCTTAATAATTTGGATTTGTTGTGAGGAGCTATAATTTAATCAAGCCTTTACTTTCACAATTTTCTTCAAAAAATCCTTGATGAATTTTGCAATTGGTCCAAAACACTATTTCTCAATTAAATCTAATATGCCAACGATCATCCAGGTTAAAGAGCAATTGTGATTAGCAAAGGAATTGACTAGAAAAGTATTTCAAGCAGAAGCCTATTAAAGAAGTATAGAGTCTTGATGAGAAGTCGCGAATTCATTGATATAGCACTGATATACTCAAATCTGGAAGCAAAAGAAAATACTTTAAGTTTGATTAAAATATTTGGTTACTGGAGTGGAAATGCATAACTCTCTTGACTATAGACCTTTTAGAATGAATACTTTTTAATAATCTTTTAGTCTCTCAGCAGGTCAAAAATGCTTTTAATATTCTTTCTATTATATTAATAAATCATGATGATATTGATGAAAAAGCTTTCAGATTTTCAATTAAAATTTAATATATAATTCCAAAATGAAATCGCTGAAAATAAAACACACTGAAGTGTAGTCGAGGTTTCTATCATGAATTTATTATGGTTTTTCTTTATAGATAGCTTCAAAAAGCCATAATTCGCAGATGAAGCAGATTTTAGACATGATTAATGTTATTGGAATAAATAAAACACGACAGTTTTGATCTATATATGCAGTTTCCATATCTAAATTAGGCCCACGATATGATAAAAATCACATATGATTTTCAAAGATATTAACAGGGTATTATTTTATTTGTTTGATGCTGTGTACAACTAATACAATCTTAATTAAATAAAAACATGAATAGTAAGCTTAATGGATTTTCTATTTTTCATGTAAATAATTTTGCACAGATGAAAATCCCAATGATAAGACCGAGTAAGGTAAAATTGATTAAATTAAGTATAATTAAAGGACAATTTATTTAATTTCAGTTTAAATCACAATGAAAATTAGGGTTGCAATCATTTTTAATTTATGAAAGAAAAAGGAAAATAGATATGCTAAATTTAATCATGGGATGAAGAAATCTGAACATAAGGCAAGTTAAAAGCTTGATCTAAAACATAATAAATAAGTAATCGTTGTAAAATAATATGACTTCATCAGAAGATTATGAGCAAATCAAAAAATCAAAAGTCTTTGAATGCAGTGAAGCTACACCTTATGCTTTAATCCACAAATTCAATAACACAATCGAAGGTTCGCTAATAGAATACTTATCGCATCATGGACCCTCTTCTTTATCTTATTTACAGGAATACATTATATCTAAGAAAAATATTTTAAGAGACATAAAAGGACGAAAGTACAATCAAGCTCTTGAATCTGCCACAATTTCAGTACTCACATCCTTTAATAAAATATTTTTCTTGAAT
>CATKHM010000110.1:0-16176 GCA_949751825.1 Blepharisma undulans
TATACTCAAAAACCTCATAAATTATTTAAAACGAAAATGGCAAATATCTGATATCTTATTTTTTACTAACAAGTCATACAAATATGATCAGAATTTTATAAATGTCAGAAATTAATGATCAATATGATGCGCATTTTCGATCCTATAATGCTGTAAAATCTGATCCACTCTATTACTACTGTGGTGAATACACAACAATAAAACAAATTTCTCCTTCTGGAATTTACTCTGATAATTGCTTGTCAGGCATGAGAATTCTTGATCTGGGATGTGGCTCGGGAAGAACCATTGCTCATTTTTTTGAAAAAGGAGCATTTGAAGTGGTCGGATTAGATCTTTCCCCACATATGGTTGAAGATGCAATAAGGTTTTTAACTGAATTAGGAATTCCTCAAGAAAAATTTACTATAAAGCAAGCGAATTGCTTTTCATCAGAAGATCTTTATAAAGCCTTGCCCTTAGAGCGATATACTGAATATTTTGATGCAATAACTGCACAATATTTGCATTGTTATGCAGAAAATTTGAAAAAACTAACAGAGTCATTTTTAGTAGAAAATAAATGGCTAAAGCGGGATGGAGTGATATGCTTTACTGCTCCAAATCCTAAAATTGCTGCAGAATTTGAGTATTTTCAAGAATTAGCTGAAACAAGGAATTTTTTTATTCGCTTTAAAAGCCAGAAAATATCAAGCGAAGGACTCCCTGTTGAAAAGATTGCATTTAAGAGCTTAAACACTGGAGAAGAATTATTTAGCTCTTCAGCTATTCTTTATCAAGTCTCTCAATTTAGAGAAGCACTCAATAAAAGCGGATTTGAGCTAATTAGTGCTATGGCATTAGAAATGAACCCAAATGCTGGATTAAATCCTGATGATGATAAAAATATTTTAAGAGTAGGCGAATACTCTGATGGATATTCTTTGAAGGCTAAAAAGTCTAACGAAAATATCTAATATTAAGGATTATTTTTTATTTTGGCATAATGAAATAGAAGTGTAAAAATTTATTACTTGGCTATTTGTAAAAAATCAAAATGGAAAAAAATTCCTAGGCATTTTGATAAATTTGCTATCAAATATAATATATAAATCATTGCAAAATTAATTATAAGCAATACAATAAAAAATCATGAATTTTCAAAAAATTCAGATCAGAAAATTTTAATTTTCTTAAATAAATTTCTTATTTTATAAAATTCTCTATCGTTTCAAGTTTAAAAAATAATTAAAGTTAGGTTGAGTAATCTATTTTAAATTGCATAGCCTGTTGACTCAAAGATCAACGTATTTTAGTTATTATGGAATAATTTTTTTCTTAATGAGACAAATAATTGAAACCACAAATTTCTTATTAATTCACAAAATATTCAACTTTTATTTTGATGAACAAGAAAGTAATTTCTAACCAAAAATTATTATTTCAGCTGATTTTACATAACTCAGGCAAAGAAAGGGATAAGTTGGCTTCCAGAAATTTCCTCTGATTATGATTTATTAAGAAATTTAAGTTGGCTTTGAATTCATATTAATAAACAAAAAATTAAACAATTTATCAATTTGGAGGATCATGGAAGCTTGCTCTTGGTTTCGACAGAATAGATTTAAAAAATTATTGCTTACATTTCATTTAATAAATTTGAAACTCTATCCAAATTTTAATAATAAAACTGTTAATATTAAAAAGGGAAAAAATTTTTTTCGATAAATGGAAAATTCGAACGACCAATATGATTCACATTTCTCAAGCTACAATGCTGTCAAATCTGACTCCCTTTATTATTACTTTGGAGAGTATACAACGATAAAAGAAATTGCCCCTTCAAAAGTATACTCAGATAACTGTTTATCAGGTATGAAAATACTTGATTTGGGCTGTGGATCAGGAAGAACCATGGCTCACTTTTTCGAAAAAGGCGCATCTGAAGTAATAGGCATTGACCTGTCACCAGAGATGGTAAATGATGCAAACCACTTTTTATCTGCTTTGAGAATTCCTCAAGAAAAATTTATAGCAAAGCAAGCTGATTGCTTTTCGACAAAAGAGCTATATAGTGTCTTACCATTAGACCAGTATAGCGAATATTTCGATGCTATTACTTCTCAGTACTTTTATTGCCACGCAGAAAATTTGAACCAGCTCGCTGATTCATTTGCAGTAGCAAATAAATGACTAAAAAAAGATGGAGTTTTATCCTTCATTACATCAAACCCAAGAATTGGGACTGAGTTCGAGAGTTACCGAGAGAGATCTGCAAATTGTCAATTTTTTGTCCAATATAAATCCCTGACTCACTCAGACGAAGGAGTTCCTGTCGAAAATGTCGCATTTACGAATTTGGAGAATGGAGAAGAGTTATTCACTATTGCGGCGCATGTTTATAACGTAGCTCATTTCAGAGAAGCGTTGAGAAAGAGCGGGTTTGAGCTTATAAGTGCGAAAGGGCTAGAAATGAACCTGAGTGCAGGTTTGGATCCTAATGACGCTAAGAATACTATGAGAGAAGGAGAATATGGCAATTCCTATTCTTTTATAGCGAAAAAAGTCCAAGAAGAAGCATAAATATTAGTTAAGAACTAGTTATAGTACTTCGTTTTTTTTCTTTTATATGAAATAAATTTGTTACTCATGATTTTCAGCTTTGAAATTTCTATTTTCCTACTTCCCTGAGTTTAAAAGAGAAGTCATCAATAAAAGCAATGGCTCATAAAAGTAAGATTCCAACAGTTTTTATTCGATTTCAAGCACATTTATGCTCAATTCTCAATCTAAATCATCTTTAAAATCGTAAGATGCAAATTTCGTAATTTTCATGACATATACAACTATATATCTTTGCAATAGTTCTTTCTATATACTGAATATCTCTTCTTTATTTTATTTTCATGGCTTCTCTTTTTTTGGCAAAAAGTGCACCATATTTAAACTAATCATCAATTATAAGAAATATTCAAATACTGATTAAGTATGGTGTGCATAGAATTATTGAAATCAATTTAAATTTACTTTACTTCATGTGATTTTGGCAGCTTTTTTTCAAGCTTCTTTTTATAATGCTCTACAAATGATTTGAACTTATTTCGATAAGTTTTTGTCAAATTTTCTTTAAAATTCCCTAAATCTTCTTTTAATCCTTTTAATGCGGAGAAATATTTTTCAGTAAGTTCTAATGCTACACTTCTCCAATGCTCTTCACTGCAGTCCTTGCACAGTTTGGATTCTTTTTTTACTTTCTTTTTCTTAGCTACAAGTTTTTGTGCTGGCTCATTTTTTATCCATTTCATTTCATTTTCTTCTTTCTTTGCTTTTTCTTCTTGCTCCACCTTCATTTTATGTATCTTTTCTTTTAAATTTTGATATTTAACCTTTATTTTGCTAATATCAATATCTTTTTGCTTTTGGATTTTCAGTAAATTTTCAATTTCTATACACTTTAAATTCACTTGCATTTTGTGCTGCTCTACTTCTTGTTCGAGGATTTTAATTTGACTTAAATTGCTGCCACTTCTATTTTTCTGAATTTCATCGATAAGCCTTTCCAGTCTTTCAATTTCTTGCTGAAATCTTTCTTTTTCTTTGTTATGGAGCTTTTCTTGCTCTAAAAACTTGGCTTTTAGATCTTTATAATGTTTCCGCCAATCTTTTTCTGCTGATTTTTTAGGATTTTTATTTATTTCAGGTATTACCGGTTTCTGAACAGGCGATTCTTTTCTCTCAATTTCTTCGATTTTATATATATTTTGAGGAATTTTACTAAAATTTGGTATTATTTTGTCTTTTCTTCACTCATTAAGCTCTTTTTCTGCTAATTTTGTTTCTTGATCAGCCTATTTATTTCCTACTTTCATCAAAATCTCCAACCTTCTCTCTCTTTCCTCGCGGGAAAAGTTCTGTCTAACTATTTCCATTTAAAATCAATTATATTAAGAATCCAATATTTTATTTGCAATTTCTTCAAGAACAAATTTAATTGGAACTTTTTCACTAGTTCCTAATGCTTTTCTTGCAAGCTAAATAAAAAATACCTGAATAAACATTTTCATTTCATGGACAAATAAAAATAGCTGCTCTATTGCATCAAATTCCTGGTCATCATCTTTCAGCTGAAAAAGCTTTCTGAAATGCCCTAAAGACTGTGCTTTAATAATCTAATTATATTTTACTAAATTTTCACAGTCGCAGGTATCAGTGCCAAAAGCGGTTGCGATGTCTTTTTTGAAATCATTGAAATCTCTTGCTATTTCTTTATAAGATTTTAGTGCTTTTAACATTTCGTCAATATCGTCGTGCATATTACTCATGGTAAAAGGCTCATTGAAGAGCTCTATATGGAGTTTATTTATCGATTCTTCTAATGATTTTGACGCCAAATAAGCCCCTTTCAATTTTTCTATTTCTTTAAAAGCTTCAGGAGCTCCTTGAGCTCCTAATCTATCAAAAATACTTTGAATTGAATAAGAATCTCTGCTCATTTGAAATGAAGCATTGAGGAAACTCAGGTTTTCTGAAGATTTACTGAAGCCTCTGTTATCTTGCAGGGAAAGCCTCATTCGTGAAATTTCTTGATCTTGTAAAATACGCTGTTGTTCATACATCAATATAATTGCCATAATTTTTATATCAGTAGGCTGCTTTTCGTCATAGTCTCGATTCATCATTTTGAAGAAAACTTTTTTTTGTTTGTCAATTACTGATGAATTCAAAATATCAACTATAGACTTTTCAGCAGATTTCAAATATAATTTCGCTTGAAGTTCTCTTATCAACGAATCTTTTCTATGCTGATCCTTTTTGAATTTTCTCATTTTTTCATCCATCTGCATACAAAGATTTTCCAATTCTTTCACATCATCTGCTAATTTATTATTTGTCTTTTCTGTTTTCAAAGTTTCAATTTTATTTTCCAGTTCATTTTGATGCTCTTTAAGTTCATTAATTTCAGAAATTGCGTTTTGGTATTCAATTGACCTCTCCTTAAGAAGTTGATTTTGTGAGGTAAATTCATAAAGCAAATCCACTAAAGTATCAGCCATGCTGGAGCTATCAGGAACTAAAAACTCATCTTTTTCAATTAGTGTTATTGGGTGAAACCCATACTCATTTAGCATATCATTTATTTCATTCCATAAAATTCCGCCTGTGCTTTCAGATTCCTCTGATGTCTCTTCAAATTCTTTTTTTGGGCTAATTTTTTCACAGATTTCGCAGATTTTTTTAATTTCTGTTTGAATGTCGTTGGACTGCTTAATAAATTCTTGGACACTGCTAGTAAGATTTGGGTTGGCTTCTTTATGATTAAAAAATTTCTCTTGAGAAGAAGTCGTTTTGAGGTTTCGGAGTCTTGGACTTCTTTTGGCGTTTTCTAAGGTAGAAAGAGGGGATTTATTTGTAGTTTCTAGCTTTGGATTGCCGCCATACTCAGATGATAGAGAAGAAGTAGAAGATTGAGGAGATTCCATATAAGTATCTTCAAAACAATTATGAAAAATATTTTGAGTGTATGATAATAATTTTTAATTATATAGGAAACTATTTTATCATTAATTTAAATTGAAAAATTCCACTTGAAGCTAAATTCCCAAGAACTGGAGGCTATTTTTCACTCTTCTTGCATCAAATTTAATTTTTGTAGCCATTGATTTTATTTCACTGGAAGTTGGCAAAGGATCCAAATTTTTAACAATTTGGCGTTTATACTTTTTCGGCATTAGGCCTCTTAAAGAATCTTTGATTTTTGTCAAGTCTTGGCTTTTCTCAACTTCTGAAATATCGCTTTTGGAAATCTTGACTTCGCTGACTTTTCGAAAAAGCTCATGGATTTTGCTGCTTTTTCTTCCAGATCCTCGATGTATAAAGAGTTTTGGTATTGAAGGCTTATTGTATTTTTGGACTTCTTTTCTTGCATTTCAATATGATTCTATATCTTTTGAAAGATCAGTTTCATAGATGACTTTTCTCCTTGATAATGTGCTCATACTTCTTGGTAAACTGACGTGACGAGTAAATCTTTGAATTTCGTCTACATCAGCCAAGCTTTTTCTTGACAAGTTTGGAAGCATTTAATTATTTTAACTACAAATATTTATAAGATAGATTAAATTTCCGGCCACATTGTAAGCAAAAATCAGTTAAATTATAGATATCTAGCACTATTATATCAAAACTAAAATGAAATTTTTAATAAAATCAACGATTATAATCATTATATCGCATATATAAATATACCAAAAATAGCAATTTTCATGAATAACTACTTATATTGAAATTATAAAAGCAAGAAACTGAATATTTATAACTTATTTCTTTTTTCAATAGGACTGAACAAAGACTTATGCAAAATTCCTCTACTTTTCTTGCAAGGTTCTATAACTATAACTGGCAGACTTACATTGATTTTTTCTTTATTCGTAAAATATTTCCAATGGAGGAATGAATTTCTTATAGGAGCTAGCCCTTTTGATTTATTCATCATTCTTCTCGCAAACCATAATTTTTCAATACCATGGTGAATTCTTATTCTTTTTACAGAGCCCTTCAAATCGTCATATTTGAAAGACAAAGAGGGCTTTGACGAGCTATTTATTGGAGAAACAATTTCTGAAGCAATCTTTAGCTTTTTGCGAAGTGGCGATTTTTTAGTTAATTTTGGCGATTTTATGATTAAACTTGATGATTTTGACACAATTTTAGGAGATTTTGAAGCGGATGGGGATCTTGAAGCAGATGGAGACCGCGAAGCAGATGGAGATCTTGAAACAGATGGAGACTTTGATATGCTTTTTCGTGGATGTTTAATGGATTTTTGTGATTTTGATGATAATTTTTTTTGAATCATTGGGCTCTTTTTAGTTTTTGAAAATGTTTTTGTTTTTTTTGTTGAAAAATAAGCTAAGACTTGGGATCTCCAAAATATTCATGCGACAATTTTCTTTTTCTCTAAAATCTTTGAACGTACTGAAAGAAGCTTCTGCACTGCTGAGTTTTTGGACATACAATACATAGAGTGTTTTAGCTGGTTTATTTTTTTAGAGCTTTTTTCTTTAAGATTTTCAATTACTTTTAACGCAGATACAGCAAGATTTCATTTCAGAAAATTTTTATGCTTTTGTTTGTTGGTATACGTATTTATTATTTTCCAAAGCATTTTATCTCTTAAAAGAATTTTTTTCATCGAATTGATTGTGCTTTTTTTTACTTTTTTGATAATTGACTGGCTTATCAAAGAAAGAGTATAAGAAAAGCTTTTGACATTTCTCCATCTTTGGTCAGAATATGGAGAAATGCTTTGCTCAGTTCAATTTTCATTTGTAAATGTCATATTTGAAAGCGAGTGTTTTTCTATTGAGCTGTATTCAAGTCTTTTCTGTGAAAACCATCTATCAAAATAGATTTTTAATGCTTTCTGTGCATTTTGCTTACATCTTAAATAAGCAAATGCTATAGATCTATGGACATATGAGTTTTTCTGCCTCTTTGAATTTTTGATAATTGAAAATGTCTCTTTCGTTGCATTTTTCTGATAATTTGAGACCATCTCGCTGAAAACTTTAGAAAATAGCTTATTTCTTAAAAAAACTGAAGGATCTTTTACATTAACCAAAGATCGCTGGCTTGATGGAGGTTCACTGCCGCAAGTCGAGTTTTTGGTGCTTGACATTGTCATCTGCAAATTTTTGAGTTTTTCACTGATCGTCTGATATTGGATTTTTGTGTTAATAACAAGCCTATTTTCTTTCAAAACTCCTATTTTTTCAATTTCTTTTTTCACTTTATTGCTTTTTAAAATTTCAAAAACCTTTTTCTTCATAGAGTCTTTTCTGAGATTGACCACTTGCAAAACTAACTTCTCATACACGCTTTTTGCATCAATTTGGTATGCTTTACGAATTTTTGACTGTTTTTCAACAATTTGAAATCGTTTGAACTGATTTTCATGACTCATCGCCATATCTTTTAATTCTTTGAAATTTTTAAATTTTCTGTTAATGCAAATTTATGATATCGAAAATAAAGATGATTCTATTATAATTTTTTTATATTGTTCCTTTGAAAAATATAATAAAATTGATTAAATATTGATAAATAGCTGATACCACAAGATTAATTTGGTTTCTGTGCATTTATGCAATTGTTAAGTTAGACCACTTATTTATTAAAGACTTAAACTATCATAATTATAGATGAATTATGTGTTGAAGCTAATATCCATATAGTGTGAATTCACAATAAGATATTCTGACATGGAAACTTATTTCTAATATTATTTTATTCTTTTTTCCTGAAATTATCAACATTAAGCCATTAAATACTTACATTAGCTTTTAAAATTGCTTGAATAGTGATTAAAATACAGCACATGTACAGGAGCAGTTGTTGTTATGAATTATTTTTGAGTTAACCAAAGGTTCCATGCTATCTTCTTCGATTTTAATTATTTTTATAATTTGATTTGGTTCGGACAGTCGCTCAATAGAAATTTTATTTATAGTGGTAGTAATTTTGCCTTCAGCTTGGGAAGGAGATTCTATTTCTTGTTCTTCTTCAGATATTAATGAGAGAAAATTATCAATAGTTTTAGGTGCCTTTACTGTTAGCTGTGATCATTGTGGTGATAGCCCAGGACTGTGCTCTTGTCCAGAGTCAGCTTCTGATATTGTACTTAGTTTTTTAAGTAAATCCATTTATCAATCGCATCAAAATCAACAAAAAAAACTGGATTTTTTGGGAGATTTGATTAAAAGCAGAAAATAGTGATTAAAACCAAAAAAATATGTAAAGCCTTTTTAAGATTAAATTTATAGAGAATTAAAATAAATGTGACGTTCCATTTTCCTATAATTTATTAGCAGCAGTGAATATTGAGTTTTTGTTAAAGCAATAAGTTTTGAACTTTCATGCTTTGAGTATCAAAACTCCAAAATTTCAGAAATTCATCCTTTAATAAACTTTTTTCCACCTTGTAACTTGTACTCAAAACTTAAAAATTTAAACTTTCAATAATAAATATGAGTGCTCATAAAGAATACATTCATCGTACTCTAAACCCTTTTCTTCAAGACATTGTTGCTTCTTTAATTGAAACTAAGCCTGAAGACCCTGTCCTCTTTATGACTAAATGACTTCAAGGCCGTTTAGGAATGCAAGACCAGCCTTCTGAAAAGGAAGAACTTCGAATCCTCAGACAAGAAGTTGCAAGACTAAAATCAGCCCAAAACGTCGGCTCAGAAGGCGAAGAAAGCGAAATTTCTGAAGGAGAAGCCATTGAAGCAGATTTAGAAGAAAAAAGCCGAAGAAAGTCACATAGAGCTGCAGTTTCAGCAGAAGTGTATGGCAGCTGGAACAAAAAAGAAGATTTTGTCCCAAGAGTGATTGAAAAAACTCCTGAACAAAAATCAAGGATTTTTGAAAGGCTTAGTCATTCTTTTATGTTTAGTGCTTTGGACGAAAAAGAAAAAGAAATTGTCGTCAACGCCATGGATGAGCGAAATTTTTATAATAATGACACTGTAATTCGGCAAGGAGACGACGGAAATGAACTTTTTGTAGTAGATTCAGGCACTTTGAAATGCTATAAAAACATCCATGGTGAAAATAAATACTTAAAAGACTATTTTCCAGGGGAAGCTTTTGGAGAGCTCGCATTGCTTTATAACGCTCCTCGTGCTGCTACAATTATTGCTGCAACTGACTGTGTTTTATGGTCTCTTGACAGAGAGTGTTTTAATCATATTGTAAAAGGCTCAGCAATCAGAAAAAGAGAAAGATATGAAGCTTTCTTATCAAGAGTGGAAATTTTGGAGTCAATGGATCCTTATGAGAAATCGCAGCTTGCTGATGCATTTATTAGTGCTAATTATGAGGAAGGGGAGTATGTTATCAGAGAAGGAGAGGCTGGAGATATATTTTTCATAATTGAAGAAGGCTCAGCTGTTGCCACAAAAACGATTGCAAGAGGAAGAGCTCCAGAGGAGGTGAAACAGTATGGGCCAGGGGATTATTTTGGAGAGCTTGCACTGATAAGAAATGAACCTAGGGCTGCAAATGTAATAGCAACTTCTCGCTTAAGATGTGTATCACTAGATAGACACTCATTTAAGAGAATGCTAGGACCTCTCGAAGAAATTCTTAAAAGAAATGCCAAACTGTATGAAGATATAATAGCTCAGAAGAGATAATCATAATTCTTCATTAATTTTATGACTTTTGCCTAAAATATTTAAAAATGTTTTTCTTCAGAGCAAGGAAACGATCAAACACGAGCCCAAAAATGTTTAAATACCTGGCTGAAAAATATAAAGATGCGTCACCTATTGAAGATGCACAAGAAATTGTATATGAAAGAAATATAGCTGATGAAAGATCGCCTGCATCAGTGCCTATGCGTCATTATAAATTTTCATTAGATAGTGATGAAGAAGTTATAATTGCACTTCTCAGGAACCCTGGGCTCAGGTTTTCTGAAAAAATCAATGTAAAAACAACTTAGCTGTTCCATGACTTAGTAAAAGTGGTAAAAATCGACAAAAGTGAAGAGCTTGCAGCACTTTTTATTGAATGAACTCAGCAATATATGACGAAACGAAAATTTGTGCTGTTGCTGCTTGATGTTATTACAAATAAGTAAAAAATAATCAGCACCCATTTAATTGAAGCTTCAGAAATCAATTGTTTTATTGACAGAATTTCAGAGATATGCATGCTTGATTGCAAAGTAAAATTTATATAGGATGAGTATAAAACCACAGCATTGCATTTTATCTCTCATATAGTCATGATTGGGGCAAGAATATGAAGTGAAAAAGCTATGGAAGCACTCTGCACATGCTTTCATTTTAAAAAATCATGAAAAACCATAAGAAATCTTTTGCACTCGGACAATGGCTCATACCACACAATGAGCTTGATAAGAATGCTTTATGTTAAAGAAGCCAGAAAAAATGCCTTGTCACTCATAAAACTCGCTTTTTGGGGCAAGAAAAGAATTCCCTATGCAAAAGATTTCCATGGAATAGTGCTGAGCGTTTTTGCTGACATATGCAAAGACCCTGATGTCACTGCTTTGATTTTTGACTGTATAAAAATTTTAATTGAAGAAGAAAAAGGAAATCTGGACTTTGAATGGAATTTTATTAATGAAATAAAAGAAAAAACAAGGCAAAATAACACAAATTAGTTTGCTGTATACGATTAAGAATTATTAAATTGATTTTTTCTCTTCAATGACCACGTCTTTTCTAATATAAGAACAAATAATAACCCCGAGCAGCCCAAAAATCAATACAGACCAAAGAATTTCTGAATAATCTTTCTCCTTTATGTTAGCTTTTTCTCTTTCTTCTCTGACTTTGTCATAAATATCCTTTAATTCATTGTGTATTTGAAAGTTTCCATTTGGCTCTTTTATCATGCGAAATTCTGTAGAGTTTATTGGCAATTCATAGCCGACTAGTCCAGGTCCATTATTGGAAGACTCTTGTGTTATTTTGAAAACTATGTCAAACTCCCAGTCTGCTGTATTTGTGACACAGACTGAGTAAGGCCCAGCCTCGTCAGTGTTTATTTTAAATTTTGCTGAATTTGTGTGTACACTTGTATAGGTATATTGGCTGCGGGTATTAATAACTTGCACTGACAAGTACTTTAAATCAGGTCTCCATAGTTTTGTTCCGCATTCTCCTGCATATACAGACCCTCTGGGCAAGTTTTTTATTAAGCAAGCCGCTGTTTTTCCAGGGATTTTAATTTCATAGCTAAAAGCTGTGAAAATCAATAAGAAAATTATCATTATAATTATTAGAGATTTTTAATCAGCTCACTTACAGGGTCTTTTATAGGGTCTTTTACTGGTGTTGGCTGGGCTGTTTTAGGGGTAGGCTTTTGAAGAATAGAAGATTGAGTGACTGGCCTTCTTTGAGGGATTTCAATTGATGATTGTGGACGCGATTGAAATAGTGTTGATACGGTTGTTAGCCTGGAAGATGCATTGGAACGATTTGATCTTGTTTCAAGAAACAATAGAAGGTCTTCTTTTTCCTTTTTTATTTTTTCTTCTTCTAGGCGAAGCTTTTCGAGACGTTCAAGGGCATCTTTTTGGCTTTGAGTAGAAACATTGGAGTATGTGGATTTTGAGCGAGGTCTTGAATCATATGAAATTACACTGGAGTAGTCACTGGATCTTTTAGAAGACCTAAGTGACTCTCTATCGAGATCTTTGATCCTCCCAAATGTCTTTTCATACCTTTTTATCACATCCATAAGATGTTCATCTTGCTTTATCAGTTCCAGCTCCTGCTCACTGAGTCCATCATTCTTTTTCTCCCCTTCCGCTTTATTTATTTCTAAAGAATTATCCTTTGTCTCTTCCATTGTCTTTCCTTCTTCCAATACTTTATTTTCTTCTTTCTTTTCCTCATTTCTTCCTTCTTCTTTCACATTCTCATTTTCTGTATTTTTTTGTTCTTTTTGCCTTGATTTTTCATTTGATTTTCTCTCTGAGCTTTCTTTATGCTTTCTATGTCTTTTTGGCGACATCTCCAATTTTTCTTCTTTTTTTTGGGCCTCTTTCTCCTTGATTTGTAGCTTCAACATTTCGAAATGATGCTTAATTATTTGATCTTTCAATTCCTCTCGGCTTTTATCAGTGTTATCTTGCATATTAATTGAAGTGCCATGCTGCCGATTTAATGCTAATTCATTATGAAGGGTGTGCTCTAAATCTGATAGGATTTTTTTATATTTTTCCACAATTTCTTTACGCTTTGATAAAGAATGAGACGCTTTGTGGTTGTTTTTTGTGATTTTTGCGATTCTCAGCTCTTTGTCTGTCATTTATTTATTTAACTGATACTTAAAGTTAAAATGTATACACAAAAAGCAAGCGGATTAGCAAATCATGCATGAGTTGCATCCGGGTGTTGGCTTTTTAGGCTCCTGAACAAGAAAAGATCTACCAAATACTCTTATTTGGCACTTTTGGCACAAAAATTCTTCCAGCTTATCACTATAAATGCAAGACTGAGATTGCTCTGCCAAACTTGAAATATGATTAGTAAATTGACTTTCTTGACCTCTCAGCTGATCCACCTCCATTTTTATCTGATTAATTTCTATCATCTTCTTCTGAAGCTTCTCTTTTAGCGCTTCATTCCCCCTTTTCTTTTCACCCAAAGCGTTTTGATAAGCGAAATAAGTCTCACTCAACTGTTCATTATTCACCTTTTCAATGCTCAATAAATGGCTTTTGCTTTCAACCCCCACTTTATAGCTCGCTTCGCTTGCTGACAGTTTTTCCAAAATCCTATTAGCTTTTATATTGTTTTCTTCAATTTCATCTTCCAGCCTTGCGTTGTCTACGATCAATCCTCTTAAAGCAACAAGAGAAGACGTCATGTCGTCTTCATTTTGCTTTTCAATGACTTCTTTTACGTCATAATAATGACAGTGATCACATATATATCATTGCTTGCCGTCTAAAAACCGCTTGTAGCAATGGAAGTTGCAGGCTCTGTTTTCACAGATTTTGCAGTTGTGTTTAGCTTTTGTGTTGCAATATTTGCACCTCTTGCTTTTCTTAGAAAGTTTGGAGCTGAAAGATCGTTTGAGGTTATTTTCCATATATCGGCTGTTGAATATATTTTAATTTCAAAATACATTATTATATATTATCTCTCATTCAGTCTTCGGTACCCTTCCCAGCTGGGAAAAGGCTGAAAGTTATTGTCACTTATGAATTCCATCAGTCTAGTAGATGGGCCATCCTTTGGCTTCATTTTTAAGCAGTCATCAAACTTCTGGTACGCATATCTCCAATTTCCAGCAAGATATTGCTTAAAACCTGCTTCAAAAGTATCGAAAAACTCTTTTTTGAAACTTTTTCTCATTATTGCTACTGATTTTGACTCAGAAAAACTATCAATAGCATTCCAAGACCCACTCTCCAGCTTCTTTTCCAACGCATTTCTCTTCAAATTCGCATTTTCTTTGGTTTTTGGCTTTGATCTTGATTGGGATAAACCAGAAAAATCACAATCACTGGTATACATTCTTATAGGAGTGTTGGTGCCTTTTACAGTCACAGTATCAATGTGGCGGCAATATGCCTTTACTGGTGGAGAAAATAAATCATATAAAGCGCCGCTTAATATTAAAGGAACTCCATATTGCTTTGTGGCTGCTTCAAGTTTTGACGCAAGATTTACATGAGGAGACAAATAGCTCGCATCAATTTTAAATTTACTGCCTATGGCTCCTTCAATCGCCCATCCAAAATTTAGCCCAAATCCCATCTTCACCTTAAAATCTTTCATTTTTTTGCTCAAACCTTCATTGTTTCGGTGTTTCAAAACTGCTGAGTCTTTATTGATTTTTGCAAGAATTTTTAAAAAGGCCAAAAGTGCTAAATCTGGCAAATATTCAGCTTTTCTTGATAACGGGTTTCTTTGTATGACATTATTGCTGCTTATAGTAAAATCGTCTTTTGGCCTAAATTTTCAAACAATTAGAAACGAGTCGCCAATATTGTTATTCGCAGCTCCTTGATATACATCAATAGTCCTATGGACGACTTTTGCTATATCATTAACAAATGCCATGGTCTTTTCTTGAAGGACTTCTGTGGTATCAATAAAATTTCGTATATCACAGAACCCAAAAATCGCTACTATCCTGCTTCCTTTTTTGAACTGCAAATCGCCAGTTTCCATATTTGATGATATTATAGAAGCTCCAGCTTCACCAAATCCTAAGGCTAATAAATATCCTATTCTATTCATAGTGTCTTCTAGCAGAGTTGCTCCATATTTTCCATCTTCCCCATTTCCCAATGAAAAACAAAAACAAAACTTTTTCTTATTTTCTTTGGAGTCATCTTTTTTCTTATAAGCTGAAAGTGGATTTTTTGCGATTTCTCTGACTCTCTGCACCATTTTTTCAATTGGAGCAATCACAAGATTTGTAGTATCTTTAGTGAAATAAAATACAGCAATCGTGAAAACAAAGCAAATAAAAATTGTTTGACAGATATTTAGGATTGCTGCCAGCTTGGTGTCAGTTCTGACGTCAAATACAGAAAACGAGCTGTCATTGCCAGAAGTTTCGAATTCATTGTATCTAAGATTGGTATAGTCAGCATCTCCTTCTCTTGTGTAATTTGTACCATTGGAATATTCTAAATACAAATAAATGATAGGACGAGTATCGTTAACATGATAGTCTCAGTACTCGTCAACCACTTTCCAAAACCCGCGTCTCCCTTCAAAGGCAACGACTTCGTCCAGTCCAAAATTCCAACTTGTCGGGTCCGAATGGTAAAAATCTGCATCGAAAAATTGGAGAATAAAAAGCATCAAAAGCACTATAATAATAACTCGTTTTATAGTTAAATCACTGAAACGCTTTCCCACTTGAGATTCTTTGGGTATAACTTCTCCTTCTTGGTCCATTTCTTCTGGTCCTGTTTTGGTAATTGCTACATTTGCGTTTTTGTATAATTTGACAACTCTTAATAGCCTTACTAGCCGAATAATTCTCACATATTTTGTGGTTCTGGTGCCTGCTCGTGAAGCTCTGGTTGCGTTTTGAATATCTGAGGCATTTTTTGAAGAATTTGAGTCAACCCCAATCATGTTTTCGTAAATCCACCCAATGTCAGTAATTAAGGACAGTGTTGAAACCAAATCAAGCCAAAAATACATTGAAAACATGTAGCCTGGCTTAAAAAGGCAACTTACAATCAGCTCAATTGAAAAAAGAACAAAGCAAAGTGTAGCAAGCGAAAAAAAGATATCGTCTTCTTCCTTGGAAAATGCTGCTAGGCGAATGTCGTCACCAAACAGTGCATATATTGTTATTATTGTCATGAATACTAATAAAGAATTTGATTCCAAGCAATTGATCATTTTTCCTTGCAACCTTTGTTTAGGCTGAATTTGAGGAATGAATATTGGAGATTCACTTGTGTCGAGATTAAATATAGTTGTGTTGTTTTCCATGGGCAAAAAGCTCTGGGCATCTTCTTTGTCACAGTTGATTGAGTTTTGGTTAATTGGCAAAATCATAAAGCTTTATAAACTGGGAATTTTACCTGAAAAATGTCCTGGCATAAAATTACACAATTAAAATAAAAGTACATAGAAACTGCCTATTAAAAATTATTCTGCCTGAATTGAAAATTCTTAA